>QOVD01009970.1:0-16286 GCA_003521225.1 Tuber microsphaerosporum
GGGAACAGAGGGGAGAGGGATGATGACGCGTCACCCTCCTAGGCAACGAGGCCATCAAAAGAGGGGAGTAGGAGGTGGATGAAGTTGACGATGATTTCTCATGGTGTTGAGATTTCAATCGCCGGAGGTGGAGAGGAGATCGTTCGTGACTCTGGTGCTGTAGCCCTGGGACTCCATTTATAAGGGGAAAACCTATTATGTAACAAATAAAGCAGTCATCTTAGGATTAACCCAAAGCTTATATTGTTAAATGAACTTTAGCACTTTGCATTTTACCTATTTAATAGAAAAGAAAACCTTTTATAGAGGTTTGAAATGTGATTTTATAGTCAAATGAAATTAGTTAAAGTTTCTTATACTCAAGTACTTTATCCTTTTCTTCTTTCTATAATAATATTTATTATGCTCATATTATTCCTTGCTATTACTTTTAAGTTACTACTATTTATTACTTGAGATAATCTAAGGGTTTAGTATGACTGTATCAGTGTAGCTAGATCTATTAGTTCTAAACTAAATTGATATATTTATTCTTCTAACTATGTTTCTTATAAAACCAAATTACAGATCTTAAATAATTTGTATAAGTTATTGCAATTCTAATTTTGATGATTTTCTTGTTTTCTCCATATATTGGCTTTTTGTTGTATGCATAATTAGAGTCTTCCTGTTAGTTTGTTAAGTATAGTCACTGTATATTTTATCTCAAAATATACTACTTCTTGTTCTACACAACAAGCACTAGGCAATATTAGTACTAAATTGGACATTCTGGTTGCAATACAGACTCAAAGATATTGTAACAATGTGACCTATATGGTGTTATACTGTTTCCAAAGTGAATAACTATTACTATCTCTAAGCCAAACTCCTTCACATAGTAATAAACTGTTACCTTTTGACAGTTATATTCTGGCTCTTTTGAAGAGGACTATAATACTCAAAGATGTACAGCTAATTAGAGAGATTGCTATATTAAATATATTTATTTGTCCCTTGCAACCAGCTCTAAGGTAAAGCTTGAAACACAAAGTACAATACCAGTTAACAGCCTGGCTTCTGCCTCTCTTCACCATACATACTTACCTTTCTAAGTTCATGTTTTTGAAACTCTCAGAGCTTCTCCTACTCCTAACTTTGGTAAAATGAATATGCTCTGTACTGTATGTAATGTCAAACATGAACTATTACTATTGTTGATATACTCATGAAATGATCTATATCGACCCACAATTTGCTTCAGACCTAATATCGATTTCTTAAATCTTCCTACTCTATTGTATTTCCTTTGCCAGGACTGGTGTAGTTGTTAATACCACCTAGAACATCTACTTATTAGGTATCTCTTTTCCAAGTAAAGGATATCTTTAATAAAGCAACTCATCGTCGCCTTCCATTCTAAGCATACTTCTTCCGAATGCTCTTCTTCCCAGGTTACATCAATCCTACATTAGCAAAAAAACCAAGTTCCTCTTATGCCTCCTGCGGTAGAGTTTTACATTTTGTTAAATTGCCTTGATCCTAATTGGAACTTTAAACATGTCTTGCATCATAGTTAAATAGACAATATTAGTCTTGTGTTCTGCAAAATCATATGAGGTATTGTTATCAATAACTGATAGACCTTTTACATACTGAAGTTGAAAAATAGGAGCCAATAATATTCAAATTTGGAATGTAAAGGGTCTTTGAGTTAAAGCTAAAAATAGCTCATATTTTACATATTTTAAGATTAGTATCTTCTCTTGAAGTGAACCGACAGGCACAATCAAAATTACACAGGATTACCCATGATTCACCAAAACCTCAAACTCAATGACTTGGCTCAACTGGTTTCTTAGGCATGAAACTTGTTCTTTGCTGATATATATGTTAATTGCTCAGCCATCTCCTTTGCGTGAGCCCTCAGCTATCTCAACTGTCCGGATTAACTCTGCTCTAGTCAGCCAACATACCTCCAAATATCAGGTTCTCCAGAGAAGCTGTTGAACCTAGTTCTTTGCTTGGATAGTAACTTGTTGAGTAGTAGCTCTTCCTTATCATCCTGCCTGATTGGAATATCGAATTTTGAACACCAAAATGGTGTTCTATTCCAGCAATGAGCTCGCACCGATGAGAACCAAAGGAGGAACACTGTAGTCACCACCCTACCATCCTGAAGGAGAAAAGCACAAAGTTACAGTTCCTGAGTATGCCGATATTATCCCTCTTGAATACGTTCCTTTCAACTGTCGTTAGAAAGAACAAGGATCCTTCCCCTCCTTTGATCCAAAGCTGGAAAAACTCTTCGCCAATCACATAAAGCTCTCCAACAAATTAATGGAGAAACCTAAGCAAGCTCGAGAACATGGTCAAGCTGTGTTCAAGCACACCTTCCCCAGTACAGGTATGTTTGCCAATTAGGTCTTAATGCTTGAAATAATTTAACAAATGCTGAATTATTCAAAAAGGAAATGTAATCGAAGTCTTCCTCATAGTAGACCACAGGTAGCCTTGGCCCCCATTGTCCCAAAGGCAGGCAACTCTCAAGAGTACCCAGAAGATGGGTAAAGAGTTTGAGAAAATCGATGTCGGAGAATATAGTTTCTATGTTGCGTTGGACAAGAACTTCACAAAGATTTTTGTCCTCTTTGGATCGAGGCTGAAACTTGTATACGGCAACAAAATCAGTCAATACATTACGGATGCACTATGCTGGAACATCGAAGAGTATGCCGAAATCGTTCTGCTTGCACTCCAAAAGAATACCTGATATAAGGAGTATGAGAAGTGGCTCTTTTTGAAACATCACCACTGCAGGCCACTGTGGGCTCGAGCAGGCATTTACCACTGGGGGATCTGGATGGAAGAAGCACATCATAGCAAGGGAAATGTGTTAAATCGTGATATTTCTAGTATCGGTGCTTATCAGAAGCCAGTTCAAAGTTGCCTATTTAAATCACTAGGCTCATTAACCCAAGCACAAGAATACTACTTGTTGCAGTCGATCAAGAGTGTCAACAAAGGTATGAGGAACTACTTCAATATTGTCCAGATGATAAAGTCAAGTTCTTCAAAACTGATACCCAGGAAATTTTCCCTATCCGAGCCTGCCTGGTTAATGTTTTTACCAAGCCACACTTTTACTCTCATAATGTTAAAGGTGGATGGGGTGCAATGGAGATTCTCGGTGACTTGCAAGAAGGAGACTTTTGCATCACTGAATTGAAGAGAAGGTATTCATATAAGGCAGGAAGTTTGAGTTACTTGCAAGCAGAACGCTTTGAGCATTTTTCTCTGCAGTGGTATAGCTATAGATACTGTTTTGTTAGAACTTGTCATGAATCTGTCAAGTTAAAACTCTCATAGTAGTATATCGTGTATTCATATATTTGCTAACAAATTCTATCAGCAAAATGAGTTCCTTGTTTTTTGAGTAAATGTTGTGTCAGAGATATGAAAAACCAAGAATTCGATACTCTGAGTCTATTCAAAATGTAATATCAGACAGATCTAGTGTTAGGATAGAACTATTCCACTGCACGGTATTCATAGCACAACTCAATTCACTGTTTTACTTTTTTAATGTATTCAGCTGAGTTGCCTCCTCTTGCTAATATATTTAGACTTAATACTGTTTAGTCATAGCATTTACAACGAGGTTTCCAGAATCAGGACAATGTAAACTCCTAACAAGGAGACCGGCTCTGCGAGGGCGATCTCACTGGTAAGTTCGCTAGCCTACCTAATTTTGCATTAAAACCAAGGCTTCTATATCATTTAAAGCACCCAGTTGCGCACTTCAATCACTAGCAAAGAACTTATACTAGCTAATAATCAAATTGCTCAATCAACCCAATGGTCAGACTGGACATTTATGCTTAAAATGATAACCTTCAAATGATATCCTTCAGGTCATACGCTCAAAGTGATAACCTTAAACTGCACCCTTAAAACCATATGCCCAAAACCATACACCCAAAACTATACGCCAAAAATCATACGCCCAAAATCATCCACACAAAACAATATGCACAAAACCATATTCTCAGTATGATGCTCAGAATCATGAACACAGAATGGTAAACTTAGGGCTATACGCTGAGAGCCTAAGTGCAGAATAATACGCTCAGAATAATACGCTCAGAATAATACACTCAAAACCATACCTTAAATTATGTTACTAGCATCAGGACTCTATGTAGAATCCTAGACGGTGAATTAATTGCCTAATAATCATGTGCACTATTAGAATAGTTGAATCGGGATACTAAATATGCAATATAATTGGAGATTTCAAGCAAATATTTGTGTCACAAAAAACATCCCTGATGGAGGAAAGTGAGGCCCCGCCCACAGCCAAGGCCCAGGGGTTGTAGGACGCGGTCCCGCCTGGGCAATCAACGGGGACAAGGAAATCTCCGCCCCGCCCTATACCCCGACCAGGGCCCGTATAAGACGGGGCGGGGAGATCAGACAAGATTTTGCCCTGAGGCTGGAGTGAGGGTGGGGCGACTGAGAGAAATCCCGCCCCGCCCAGCCCCTTAACGAACACTAGCTGTAACTCTTCTAAAAGCTAAGAGTGAAGTTCTTGCTGCTTTTTAGGCATATAAAGCACTGGCAGAAAAGGCAGCTGGTAGAGAAATCAAAACATTCAGAATGGATGGGGGAGGGGACAATACGAGCAAGCAATTCAGTTCCTACCACGACACTTGTGAAATATCCCATAGTGTTAGTCCACCATATATCCCAAGTCAGAATGGCCTAGCAAAACATTGAAATCGAATCTTGATGGGGTCGGCTCGCTGCATGATCGAAGATGCAATGATCAACAAAGTGTTTTGGGGATTTGCAGTTGCTACCGCAGCACATATTCATAATCGACTCCCTTCTTGTTCGCATCAGGATATGGTCCCAATACAACATTGGACAGGAGAGTTACCGAATCTAGAACATCTAAGAATATTTGGATCAGTGATGTACGCCCTAATATCTGAACCAAATCGGCAGAAGCTCGACTCACGATTAGCGAAATGCATACTACTCATTTATGATGAGCCTGAGGAGGCCGGAAGCAAAGTTCGCCGCTTGTACAACCCAGCAACAAAGTGGGTATTGTCCTCTCATGATATAATGATTGACGAATCAAGTACTAGCTGGTCAGTCAGCGATTATGCGGAAATAGTTGATGAGATTGAGATCACAATACCAGAAGTAAGGGAAAAAGAGAATTGCGAAGACAGGAGAGAATAACAGGCAGCACAACTTGTGCCCACTGAGCTGGCTAGCGAGAAACCAAAAAAGAAGAGTTTAGTGGGAATACAATAGTGGTTAGACCACCGGCTAAAATATTGGAAACTAGAAGAGAAGGGGCCAGTCAGTCAGTACTAAGAAGGTCAGAATGACAAAGACAGCAAGGCGAACCACCATCATGTGCTATGCTGGCTAGTGTCGATAAACCACTAACTCTAAAGGAGGCATTAGCAAGAGATGATGGCGAGTTGTGGTATGAGGCATGGGAGTCCGAGGTCAACTCCCTTGTGAGAAATGGAATGTGGGTTCTTGTATTGCTACCAGGAGGGCGAGAGTCTATTGGATGCTGGTAGCTATTTAAATGCAAAGAAGACGAATATTACAAGTCACGACTTGTAGCCAAAGGATAGGGCCAGCAGGCTGGGATTGACTACACCGAAACGTTCACTCCCAGAGCAATGTTTAATTCACTTCGCTCCTTACTCGCTTTAGTTTCAGAGAATGATTGGGAACTAGAAGGAATGGATGTCAAGACTGCCTTTCTACACAGCGAGTTGGAGGAACAGGTCTTCATGGAAGTACTAGAGGGGCTGCATCTAGATATCTCCTATGGGGATTGTGGAACCCAAGTGGTCTGCAAATTTGTCAAGTCAATTAATCGGTTGAAACAGTCTCCATGTGCCTGATATGGCAAGATTAACCAGTTCTTTCTCAACCATGGCTTCCAAAGGAGCAATCAAGATCACAGTATTTACATTCACAAGATTTTCCCAGTTATACTTCTCCTCTATGTGGATGACTTAGTTCTTACTTCGGCTAGTCAAGCGGATATTGAATGGATCTAATGCCTGCTACAACAAGAGTTCGAGATGACCGATCTTGGACCACTCACTTCATTTTTAGGCCTAGAAAGACACAGGTAGCACCCTGAGAGAACGCTACACCTCTCCCTATGCAAGTATATCGATTCAATACTTACAAGACATGGGATGTCTTAGAGTACCCCATTAGCACTCCAGCTGACCCTTATACACGACTTGACAAATCTCCCCCTAAGCATCAAGCCATTCCGCTAAATCAGCAAAGATACCAATCAGTTATGGGCTCACTCATGTATGCCATGATTGGTACCCAACCAGAAATTGCATTTGCAGTCTCAGCTGTAAGCCAATACAGAGGCAAACTAGGCGCAGCCCATTAGACTGATCTTCATCGAATTTTCCGATATCTTTCCTGTTCCCGAGAACTTGGACTTAACTACGGGGAAGGCGGGTACTGTGGTGGCTATACCGATGCAGATTGGGGCACTGCAGTGGACAGACGATCGATTGGAGGATATGTGTTTAAGATAAATGGAGGGGCAGTTTCATGGACAAGCGAGAAGCAGCAGAGTGTCGCGCTCTCTTCAACTGAAGCCGAGTATATGGCATTAACCCAGGGGGTTAAAGAAGCAATATGGTTAGGAGAGTTATTGGGCAGTCATGCCATACTCAAAAATCAGAAAGAGATTAGACAGATTAAATGCAATGACCAAGTGGTAATCGCACTTACAAAAGTCCTGAATATCATTCTCCAACAAAGCATATAGATATCCAATTCCACTTCATTCGACAGCATGTGGAGTCCAAGGCTATCGAACTCATATACTATCTAACCCACACTATGACTGCTGACATCTTTACTAAACCCCTTCCTCGCCCCCAGTTTGAGAAGCATGTTATCGGGCTAGGATTGGGGCCATTACCAGTGCAGCAGAATGGCAAGTGTCGGAAGCTGACGATGCAGGATGCAAGCGAGGAACATCATTGAGGATGATCACCGGTGAGGCAGAGTGTTAAAAATCACTGGCAATCACCCGTATAAGAAAACCTTTCCTATTTACATTCCTATTTCATCACCTACTAGTTAGTCCTTTCTTTTGTCACTCATTATCAATCATCAGGATGGAAGGGTATACCTGGTTGTATACACTATTGGAGGATTCACAGACATAGCGGGTAACACTCCGTGAGTAGAGCGGGGAGTGGGATTCGCTCCGAATGATTCCTGTACGAGAACGAGTACTATGTGGTTCTTCTTATTCTCTATATAAACTCTCTGTTCTACTGTAGATAGAAGAACAAGCAAGACAAGAATCCTCCGGATATACAGTTTCCTCCTGGACTTCACTCCCGTTCTCTTTCACCCTTGTTCACAATCTCCGCATAAGGACGCTCATAACAACATTTCTGGGCCTTCATCTGGTATGTGACGGGCCACGAATTTTCCTAACCCCATGAACAGGTGAGGGGACAGGCATAGCGGGAACAAGTAATTTGAAGGCCAGTGGAGGGCCGTTGCCTAGTCAGACATGAGGAGTAGCCTTGCCCTTTTCTTGAGCTCCTTATAGTCTGCTCGCATGGCTTCGTGGCTCAAAGGGGGGGGTGGTTAGTTAGGAGATAGGGTGCCACAGTTCAAATTAGGTAATGCTCAATGTTCGTAATCAAGATTTGCTAGGGGCTAGAACTGATTAGTCGCACTCTACAATAATAGATACACTGGAGTGATAGCAAGACTGTTAAGCATTTCTGAAGACAGGAACAATCATTGAAGAAGAGGTAACTTGACCTGTAGGTTATTGCAAAACTGTTCTGAAAGTACTCTAAAGGGATTGCTTGGGCAGGGCTGAAAGCTATTAAGAGGCAGAAGAAGCCATGAGTAATGTTGCAGAATCACAAGTGTTTTGTAAAAATAATGTTGTGTATACTGCAGAGTACAAGTTTGATGACAGATAAAGAATAAGGACCCCAACGCATTCTCTCCCGATCGTAGGCCAATTTTATTACAATGGTAGGAGTGGGGAGCATGCATGTGACCAGGCTAGCCCAAGCGGTCGACTTTGCTCTCACAGCCTATTCAAACCAGATTAGTGACTTGATAAATACAAGTTTAAGTAAAGTGCAAGATTTACGGTTGCGAATGGTGAGGGCCTTCTGCGCATCTGTAGCATTTGGCCAATAATCTGGGGATATTCCCCATATCTCCTGGAATGCCATTTCCAGCACTGTGCGGAGTTCATTTCCAAAATACCGAATGACATCAATGACATCATCACCAGTCACCTTATTCAGAGCAGTACACTTCGCCTCCATAACACCGGACCACTAATTGACAATGTTAATCTTACTTCACTATGTCGCATGTGTATAAGGAAGTGAAGGAAACCACAACTTACACAGTCTGCTAACGCATCGACATCTTCCTCCCCGCCATAGCCAATCTCAATAAATTTGTCTTTCATAGACCGAATCTTCTCGGGCTCATTGCCACGTCCACAGATACACTCCACACTCTTAGCGATCCCGGCACCTTTTTCGTCGACGGCCTGCATAAGAATTTCAGCAACCCTAGGGACTAAGAAGCGTTTCTTCAGCCCTTCACGGTGTTGTCGGCCCGCTTCTTCCTCCTCTACCTTCCTCAATTCCTCTCTTAGCTTAGCCAGCCTTGCATCTACTTCTTCATATTTTTGCTGCCAGAGCCGGCATTCTTCCTTTTGCTGCTTACGAAGTTCTTGTGCGTTCTTTATCTTCTCTTCTAGATCCTCCACTTCTTTTCTTTCATTATCTGTCCACATGAGGATAGATTGGAATATCCTGCTTCTTGTAGGGAAGCAGTCCGCCTAGTAGCTTTGTACAACCCAGGAGTCTTAGAGGTGGGCGTGGAAGTTACAGGATGGCGGGGGGTTAGACCGAGGGGCTTCGACTTGTCTGGACAGAATCTGGTGGGAACTTGGTTGAAAGGTTTTGTGGAGTGGTAGATCCCAGTGGACAGCTTTCCGTTGATCCTGGCGTTCTTGTGTTAAGCGTGACTGATTAGAATCTTCCAAGAAAGAAAAAGAGAGAAAAAATTGGTTTCTTTACCACAATGCTAATGGATTGTGTCTAGACGAAGAAGTAGGAGGAAATAAGAGGAAGAGGTTGAATTTTGGATGAGAATATGACGGTGGAATGAGAAATGCCACCTGTTCTCACATTGGTTGACTGCTAAACTCGCGTGGGGTATACCGTATGTGGCTTCCCATTTTGTTTACTCATGATGACGTCAAATGCCAATTCTCATTTCTATAATACACACACTCTGGCCCCCGCAGCGAGTAGCGAGAAAGGACCAAGAACGAATGCCCGAAAAGCACGTGCGCCCTAACAGAGGGGAGAGAAGACCTCCGGACCACCTGCCCAAAGGCCACCCAATAGTGACAGAAACCTCCAGCGTTACTATAAGAAAGTGTCAAGGAAACACAATACTGGATCTTGCGACTTCGGAAATGGAGATGGTACTATCCAGGTGGAGAGTAGAGAACCCAAGGAGGGCCCAGTCCGGTACTATTCCATCTATTAGTCGATTGGAGGGGGTGGAAGTGGGATGAATGGGGGTTTTATGTTGCGTGATGTCATGTCGATTAGGTTTAACTCGATCCGGTGCTGTATGATACATAAACCGAGCCAAGAATTGAGTTAGTCCTTCGGTTAGTAAACTCATGGTTAAGTTACTGTTATCTGTCAATGGTGAATTCGGCGCCGGCCAGTACTTTGAGTCCAGGCTCCTGCTTGTCTTCTTGAGTATCGAGACATCCTACAAGAGGCGACCATATATCGAAGGAGACAAAAGCTTAGGGCAATGAAGAATGGCTTAGATTTGGGAGGCGCATACGAAGCAATGGTGGGAAGGATAAAGACTGAGGGTGGGGAGAAAGCAAGACTTGGGATGGCCGTTCTAATGTGGATCTCGTATTCTCGGCGGCCTTTGCAAGTGGATGAGATATATCATGCCATAGCAATTAGCATAGGGTCAGATGATCTCGATAACGATGATATCCCGACGATATCGACCTTACTGGACTGTTGTCAAGGACTAGTCACAGTGGAAAGGGTGGCTCGACCGTTAGGCTAATCCATTTTACCCTCCAAGAGCATCTTTGCATGCATCCCGACCTCTTCGACAGAGCCCACTCCACGATAGCCGAAACCTGCTTAACCTATCTCAATTTCCACCACGTCAAGGTCCTTTCAGCTAATGCATCCCCTAACCCCCGAGGTACACCCTTCCTTGAATATTCTTCCTTATATTGGGGAATCCACATGCGAATGGAGCACTCAGATCGAGGGAAAGAATTTGCGCTCGACCTTCTCGGCCAGTTCGACTGTCACATATCTGCCAAATCCCTTTGAAGGTCAATCTGTGATGGGCTCCCCCGCATTTATTATTCTGGTGAAAAGCCGTTTTCTGCCTTGCACTGTATCTCGTACTTCGGCATAGCCAAAGTCGCCGATACTTTGATAAGGATGAACAAATGGAATGTAAACCAGAGAGATGGTCTAGGCATGACACCACTCATATGGGCTGTGAGATATGGGCACGAAGAGGTGGTGAAGTTGCTCTTGGTGGAAAAGCATATTCAACCCGATCAGCAGGACGCGAATTATGGGCGGACAGCACTCTCATGGGCTGCTGGAATTGGTCATGGGGGAATTGTGAGGTTATTTCTTGGACGGCAATTCGTCAATCCTGGAAGCGTGGGTCGCCGGTGGGGGAAGTCGGCGCGAGCAGTGAGTTTCCTGTTTGGCGAGAGATATGTCAACCCCAATCGCTCAAGTAAATACGGCCAAACTCCACTCTCTTTGGCTGCCGAAAATGGCCATGAGGGAATAGTAAAGCTACTGTTGGAGCGGAAAGATGTCAACCCCGACACCCTAGACACGATTGATGGCCGAACACCACTCTTGTGGGCTACCATGAAAGACCATGAGAGAATAGTGAAGCTACTGCTAGGACGGAAAAATGTCAGCCCCAACACCCCAGACACGATGTATGGCCAAACACCGCTCTCGTGGGCTGCCCATAAGGGTCATGAGGGAATAGTGAAGCTACTATTGGGGCGGAATGATGTCAGCCCCGGCACCCTAGACACGATGTATGGCCGAACACCGCTCTCGTTGGCTGCCGAAAATGGCCACGAGGGAATAGTAAAGCTACTGTTGGGGCGGAGAGATATCAGCCCCGACATCCCAGACAAATTATGCCGAACACCGCTCCTGTGGGTTGCCATGAGTGGCCACGAGGGAACAGTAAAGTTACTGTTAGAGCGGAAAGATGTCAACCCCAATAGCTACAGTATATCCAATTTAACACCGCTCATGTTAGCGACCAAAAGGGGACACAAAAGAGTTGTGGAGCTGCTACAAGCCCGACATCCCTAACACGCCCGGTCATTGGATCCCCACTCGACTCCCTGGAGTTTATCATCCTGTCTTATGGAAATCGTCATTTGTCGTACGGGTGGTTTCGGCCAAATATGAGTTTTGCGCGAGCAGTCTGAGATCCTTATTTGTTTTCTACTTTCAGTTTTCTCTTCTTTTCGGCGTTTTAGAGATTAAGTTAGACGTTTCTTGGACATGTTCGCCTTCCTCCCTATTCTAAGCAATCTCTCTTTTGCTCAATGATACAATATATTTAGACTGAGGAAAGTGTATTACTTGAGATATATTTTCTGGTAGAGGGTATCTTGATCTTCTATGTACGGTAACTCTTTTCTTTCCTTTCTTATCCATAGAGTAAGGGTAAAGGTTTATTGGGAGTTTTTCTTTCCAGATACGTTGATTGTCGACCCACGCGGGGTGCATCTGTGAGATTAATATTATTTGACCTGGAGGCACAGGCGGGGAAGGTGGCAGTACTGATTTTATGAAATCGGATGCGGAATGGCTAGCTTAACTCACTTTCATCCGACTTCTCAGCAGCCGGCTCAATCACTTGAGATTATAAAACTTAAACACCCATTCTATTTTCTTGTTAAATAGCCCACCTCCCCCAACCGAGGCCGGAATCTCGCAATACTATTTTTAGATCACTATAATTCTATTGATGCGAATCACCATTTCACGAACAAACACTTTTCCCAAATACCCTTACCTCCATCCCCAATGTTAGGATTTAGCCGATGCTCTCGTGTGTATGTTCTCTACTGTTCCCCTGGCTATGGCGGGTATGATTTTAAGTTAGCCCTCAATTTTCAAGCGGGCTCTTGACATCCTTTCCCACTGTTAAGGTTCTCTAATGTTTAGCCTCCGGGAAATGGACAAAGGTTTCAGCACAGCATTCCGAGTTACACAAGCTTACAAAACCTACCCCAGAGGGCAAGTGGGAGGGGGGGTAGGCGTAGCGGTAGGGGTTCTGTGTGTTGGCGGTTATTTTCGAGGCGAGATAGGGGGAGCAAAGAGCGATGATCCCTTTGGTATTCGTAAGGAAAGAAGTTTGTCCCACAATACGGCAAATATGTGGGTGGCCAAGGATAGGTAGTAGGGAAGAAGGGGGGATAGAAGCTAGGGAAAAGTGAAAAATAAACCAATACATTCTATTAATCATGCACCACAAACTCTTCTCCATTGGTTCCCACTGTGCACCCACTCTCGCGGATAGTATATGTGCTGAACCTGATGTATGTCTATATCTATGAAGCTTCCATCCTCAACTCATAATATAACGTTGCTGGGTAAGTTATATAATAATACAATTAAATACTAAGTCAAACGTTGAGAGACATTGAATAACTTAACTGAATAGGAACAATGAAAGTTAAACTGAACTGGTGTATATTTAGAAATAAGGGAACACAGAAAGATGCGAACAGGGCACAGATATAGACATGATTTATTAGACAATAGCTAAGCAATAAGACAACAAGAAATAGGAAATGGGGAAGGACGATTTGAGAAAGGGAGAACGAGACACCCTAGGCATATAATCTAAAGGTTTGACAGGTACAGTAATTTGTCATTCTGCATATATAGAAATGTCTTAGGGTTAGTTAGATGCATAGTGAAACACACTCATGGTAGAGATATAACCCCCGGGGATACCTATCTTTCCTAGCCTAACATGGCCCGGCTTTCGGATAGACAACTACAGAGAGGGAAAGGAATTCTCCACTGGGAAACGTCGTTTTCGTGGGTATTTACCTTTCTACCGGCAGGCTCTAAGACCCTAGCACGACTCGAAACCGGAACCTCGAAAATATCCTTTTAGGTATATCGAGATTTCCAGGGCATGTTAAGTGGTGTCCGCCCCGCCTTCGAGATACAGGGTTCATCTTACCATGGTAAGATCAGTGTTCTCAGCGTTCCGGGCCCTGCAATGTAAGGCAAATTGGCATCAAAGACCGTGGGGACTGCGGGATAATGCACTCTTATTGGATAGAGTCCCTCCCAATATCCTACGATTGCCAGAAGTGGAAAAATACATCCGAAATATGAATGGCCATGAGAATAATAATGAGGTACGGAATCCTTCCCCATCATTCCTAATATCTTCCCATCCTCCCGAACCTGCTATAAAGAAAGTTTTTCACCCAATCAACCATTGTGATGCCACAACCCCAGCATCCATGATAGCCACTAAATTGCATTTCTACCTCAGGTTCCATCAATCTAAACCGGGGTAGGACAGAGAAAAGCGAGTGACAAGAACAAACACCAAAAAGCAAAGGAAACAATTCGATAGTAAATATAATATCAATGCGTAAAACCAAGGAATAAAAAAAAAGAATAGGAAAAAAGCGAGTGATCCTCGGTGACTTTCAACATTAGGGAATAGGGGGGCTGCCGGGAACTGTCAGGGACTGCTGGGGACGGCGGGGGACGGCGGGGGACGGCAGGGACGGACCCCAGGTTGGGCACTGCCTGGGAAACCACCTCGACAAATTACAAAGTCAATGAACAAAACCTGTTGGAGATGTATCAAGAAAGTTGAGGGAAGCATGAATAAACAAACATCAGACTCTATCTCTCAAGGCTTTGCAAGCGGCAGACATGAGCATAACCGAGCAGATCAGGGGGGGGCTATTCACAAATATGATCTAATCGAGAGGTGTTCATGACCGAGTGATCGATCATGGCTACAGCTTAAGCATCGCCAAGTAAACAATTCAATTATCTGCCATTGCCTATAGGGCCAACCGTTATATAGTTATGTGGATATGAAGCTATGCGGATATGCAATTGCACCGGCATGCGGGTATGAGGGTATGTAGTTCCATAATGCTTCTTTCATATATTATAGTAGCCTTTTATATATATATATGGCAGTGTACCCAGGAGGGCATGAAACAAAAATCAATCATTATGCTTGCTTAGCGCAAGCTCTTTTGCCATTTAAGCGAATTGAGACTAAGCTTGACAATGGATCTACAACACTCTTTCCAATATGTATTTTATGCTTAAGAAAAACCCTTTGAGATGCGCTTCCGTGAAAATTTTATTCTCTTGTCATCTATAGTCCCAATTCAAGAAATCTTTTTAGCCATTAGAAGAAATTGAGGTTAAACTTCCCAATACCCCCAAGTATTCAGGAATATGCTTTCGCAAACTAAATTAGGTTAACCTCGAAATAATCCCTGTCTTGTCCGAAAACGTATTCCCCCTCGGACGTTGAAGTTGCCCTTGCGGATAATGCCCGGGAACTTGTCCAGTTCTGCATTTTTTTGTCCCCTTGCTCCAGGCCTTGGCCCACGCGGGCAGTTTTTGCGCCGCTTTCCCTCCCCTTGCGCATGGGAAGGAATTCTGTATGTCTTGTGAGGTAGCTCAATCTCACCAAGCGCATAGCATACCCCCAACATGTATACGACACTGGTGGCACAGCTTACTCATCAGTCTCGCACCTAATTCGTTGTACACGGAGATATCCATGATACTGCGCAAAGGTATCTTACACACAGCGTATCACCCCCTGTCACTCGCTTTAAATCCCGCGAGAATCGGCGGAAGCGAAGGGGGTGCTAGGCGGCGCATGCCGGTCTGTGCCAGCGCCACCCTCCACCAGTCAATACAATTATCAAGGCATGTGACCGACCCGGCATTCTGGTTGCTAGCGGTGCACTCGCCAATCCCAATCGCATCCGAAAAACCTGCCGCGAGGACTCGCAGATTGGTGTGCGGCCACAGACGCTTGGCCAGCAGATTTTTTGGATCCTACCGGTAGTGGAATCGGCGAGCATGGGATCGGTACGGTTCCTACCGCGCGTTTTGGACATGCGGTGACCACCAGCATTGATAAGAATTAGAGTTGGCTTTGTCCGGTCTGGCCACACGGCACTCCGGGCGTTCCCTTCTGGTATCCCTTGGGCGGTATGAAACAATAAAATTCGGTATAAGCACGCTAATCCTATTATGGAACGATATCAGTGAGGAGAGAATTTAAGCTAGCCTAGAGTGCTGAGTCATTTGAGCCTTAAAACGACTGAAAATCACGATTTCGTCACTGAACACGGCTAGCGGGAGCCCAATCTGGCCTTAGCGTGCTGGAACCGAATTTACTTTTTCACATCGCATAAGGGGTAGCATACCGTTTATGTACGAGTATGATACGATTCTAAATTCTCAAGAACCAGCCCCGTTCGTCAACCTGAGCGGGGAAGTCAGGCTCGGTGTTGTCAGTTGACCTCAGCTCTACCATGCTCCCCTGGTAAGTGCTTTTTGAGTTTCTGTACCGTAAAAACTCTTGAAATTGCCCACCCCAGGCCAAAACGACAGCTCGGACTATTATTAGACTGCGAAAAAGCCGCAGGCCGCAGGGCTCTGGGCACGATCCTCGTATCCTCGGCGTTGCATTCCATAACCCTCCCAGCTCGGGTGAACCAGACTCCGGGGAAAAGCCAAGAGGTACTCGAGCACCCGTGCAGTTCGACAGTTGGCAGGTGCCTTCGGACGGAATAAGCCGTCAGAAGAAAATTCGATGCCTCTGCTTCAGCGCCTTTTTTATTCCTTGTTGTGCTATTATTCTTAGAGGTTGGGGGCAGAAACACGTCGCCCCGCGGGATACTGGATGTTAAAGGAATCGCGGCTAAGGCGAGAAATCGCTTAATTGACGATCAAGCTAAGCGACCTTAACACTCAAGAAATGTACGAGCAAAGTACCGGTACACCCCTGTTCGCAAAGTTTTCGCGGAAAGAAAGGTACCGCAGCAATGTCTTGGCAGCAACAGAAGCACTGGTACGAGATTTTTCCTCATCCCCAGTCCTCGC
>QOVD01009971.1:0-12889 GCA_003521225.1 Tuber microsphaerosporum
AAAAAAAAAAAAAAAAAAAAAAAGTGACCGCCAAAGGGAGGTTGCATACTTTGGTGCAATTAGACACCTCATGGGTATAGGGAACCTTGTATTTACCCGTGGGTAGTATAAGAGTTCACCCGAAGGTCTATCGGGAGTTTCAGGGACAATCAGAATTGCTTCCGGAACTGACCCCATAGTGCGTCTGTGCCAACCCCGTGTAGTATACCATATCTGAGGGAAGTAATTAGACTCTAGAGGCATTAGTCTAGTCACGGTAAAGATAGTAAATATTGGATTGGCTCCGGGTAGCGCCCGTGGAGGCCAATACAATGATACATCTCACTGGGGGAGCTGCGTAGTTAATCAAATATAGTATGTGCATACAGTAGAGACAAATAACTACAAAGCTTGTTAAAAAGACGATAATGCTGATGGGCCAGTGAGTCTGACCAACATAATAGTCCAGGCGTTGACAATACAGTTCGCCACTGAGATGTCAGCGATCGTAAGAGGTTTTCTCTCATGCGGTTGTATTGGAGATACATTGCAGAAACCACTTCCGGTTCGTGGGCTTAAGTATCTCTGAGCTACCCGACATCTCCGAAGGTTTATTCTGCCGGAGAGGGTGTCTAGGGTAATCCTGAGCTGAGCAGGATGCTTGTGAGAGGTCAGGGTAGTGATGGGGTGTTACTTGGCTCTATATCTATATCTACTACGTATAAGTGAAGAACACCCTACCCTGAGAACCATCGATCCTCGAGAAGAAGAACTTCAATTGAGTACAGCTTTCAGGCTTAACGATATTAATTTTTACTGTTTGATTCTTTACTTTAAACTTTACCTTTATCTTTATCTTACTTTGAGTCTTTGGTGCGGTCGCAACCATAGGATCCATCTTCCTATAGGGTGCCCCCGTTACAGCGACCATCTCGCTTCCCAACGGCAAACCTGCTTGAAGGAATTTCCGACGCCAGGACGTGGGGGCTCATGATATGTAATGCCCCTGCCGCCCCTTTGCCATTACGACAAGCTAGGATTTTCTTGTTTAGCTTGTGTTTTGCTTCTTGTTTCAAGTTTAATATGTGTTTTACTTCTATATGTTGTTTTTGTTGAAGTATCGAGTGCGCATACATTCGTGGGCGTTGGAGGATAGGTTTTTGCTTTGAGGTTTTATTTTGTGTTTTTGTTTGTGATTCTGAGTTTTGTTTTGGCCATATCTGACGATGCATGTCATTTCTTGTACCTTAAAAATGCCGGGTTGGGAAAACCCATTGCCAATTGGGAAAAGCGCACTAACTCCCCCCCGGATACAAGTAGGGCGTCGGAGGTCAACCGGGAATGGCCTAGCCAGACATCTCACTAGCGCGGGGTCACAGCTCCACTACGACAGGTCCGTGGAATATACATAGTATACATCATCCCCCCGAACCTCATCAACATACTACATCTCCCCCTAAGCTCACCAACACAAGATCCTCAAGCTCCCTACAGTTCACATTCTTCGTTGATTCTCAATCACCCTAGTAAAATTCCACATATAATTCTCGACCCAGAGCCTCACTATACCACACGAGAAGCAACACCATGCCAATTAGACGAGGATCCAGACGCGGAGGCAGCCAGGCTGGCACGAACCGGAGAAGAGGCCAAGGAGGTATCAGAAAGAACACACGCTCCCGTCAACCCCCATCGCGATATGGTCAAGAAACCAAACACGACACGGAGGAGAACCACCAGAGCCCTGAGGAAGAGAGTGGAAGCGACCAAGGAGCACTTAGCGAATATGAGAACTCAACTCAATGGGGCACCCAATCCCACACCCTGAGCGAGCACCAGCAAAGTAGTGTAGCTATATCCCTGCGGTCCGCAACACCGATTCCTCCTCCCTTATATGAATCCAGCCTACAAGCCACCCCCTCAAGGAGCCAAACATTCAATATCGAGGATATGCGTGAACTACTGAGATCACATGAGGAGGAAATCGTAGACAGAGTTTTCCACCGGCTCAACACGCAAAACCACAGCCGAAGGTCAAGCCCTACTCGAATTGCCGCACGACTACCGAACACCCCCAGCCAGCCACCTGAATCCAATGCGACAGCTGCTCGGATTATCGAGCTTGAAAGACAGCTTGCAGCATTGCAAGAAAGAGAGGTCATGCAGGCCAACGCCCAGATATGAAGAGAAGCGCGTATGTATAATCCCATCTCACCCCTAGCAGGTATAGAATTGGAGAGCGCATCTGTATCAGCAGAATCAGTTGAAAGACTATTTCCCGGAGTCGAGCGGAGTACTTTGGCACAAATTATAGAGAACCGGTTCAAGCCTACGAATATATACCGTCTACTCGCAACCGAGAAAGACCGTCCCGAATCTCAGCAGACAATAAACATCGGAGGTGTTGAATTTGCACAAGCGGAACGGGACGGAAAACAGAGCGAATACCGAATAAGTGCCTTCTTCAAGGCCTGGGCCGCGTATAGCGGTATTCTAGTAAAACTAGCTCCCTTCGCCCTTCAAGGCGATCTCGCTACTGCGCTGTTCATCTACACTATGAACTTATACGAATTGTTAGAAAAGTACACCTGGGACGGAGTGAAAGCGTACCACTTTCAGTTCCACCGGAAGCGGATAGCAGGAGGAAAAGGCTTATTCCTGCCCCAGGAATGGCAGCAACTGGACAGCGAGCTCATCGCATCCAAGTGCTTCACCCATGGCATACAGCGTACTACGTGGAGCCAACACCTGAACAAAGTATCCACCTTTCCCCACCGTACCTCCGATTTGCAGGTCCGTGAGAATCCATTTGAGGCCCGTTACAACTTCCCGGCACCTCAAGCAAATCAGCAATCGAGCATACCCGGCCGGCACCTCACCCTCACCCATCCTACACCTCCAGCCTGTTGCAACTGGAATCACCGAGAGTGTGTCACAATCAACTGCCGCTACTCACACACATGCATTACCTGCGGTAATGGGCACAAGTCAGTACAGTGTACTTTGGGAGATAGCACACACATGCGCCCATCCCAGACTAGTAGCCGCCGTCCCAGACGTTAGCCCCCCTCCTTGCCCCAAGTCATATATTTCATTCCAACTTCTTGTCATTAGCTTATACCCAGACGCTGCTCTATTTCAATTAGCCAATAATCATAATGCAAAGCCTACTGCTACTCAAGCAATGTCCTCTATACAGAAGAACCACTCAAGCCTCACACCAGGAAACAAAAGTTACTTCCATTCACTGGCACTCAGCCATCGCCCACCACGGCCAAATACGCATATCCTATATTCTGTATTTACCAAGCATGCAATGCCTATGCCCACAGGCCAGCTTAAATCTGAGGGGTGGAGAATGCTGTTGGGAACATACCCAGAACCAAGCGTAATAGAAGCCATGCTGGGAATATGCGAGTTTGGCGCAAGGATTGGTTATACAGGCCACCGCGATTCAGTACAAGTTTACCAAAACCGAGCCTTAGCCGAAGAGTTCCCAGAAATTATCGCCGCTGATATAAAGTCTGAACTTGCAGACAACAGACTGGAATGCTATATCAGCCTCATAGCTCTACCATCCTACTTCACTGCCTCTCCACTCGGGCTTACCGACAAGGCGGATGGCTCAAAGCGCCGTATTCACCATCTATCATACCCGACGGACATGCGGGGTTCCGGGTCAATCAATGGTGAAATACCAGAGGGGTTCGGGCAGATCTCCTATAGCAGTATCACCGATGCTATAGGAGCCATTCAAAAATACGGAAAAGGCTGCCTGCTGGTAAAACGAGACTTCGCAAGCGCTTTTCGGCATATTCCCGTTTCCCCACTAGACTGTGCACTTCTTGGGTTCCACTGGAAGAACAAGTACTATATCGAACGATTCCTCCCATTTGGCCTGGGCACGGAACCATTTCTGTTCAACTTGTTCGCGGAATTATTTCACTGGATACTCGACAACGAGTTGGAGCAGGAGCGACTCCCTGCGGATACCATCCACTATCTCGACGATTTTCTTATTATCCTCCTGCCCAATGGAAATCTTAAAGCCTATACTGAAAAGTTTACCTATCTGTGTGGAGTAGTCGGCTTAGCTATAAAAGAGGCGAAAAATGAGGAGGGAATGATAGGTAGCTTTGGGGGAATTGAACTGGATACTGAGAAGATGGTTATTCGGCTACCCACCAAGAAGCTGCTTAAAGCTAGGACTATAGTAGAGTCAGCTCTTAATGCAACATCGCTCTCACTACACGAGCTTCAGAAAATCACATGCTACCTGAATTGCGCTTCCGTTGTTATCCCTTTAGGGCGGACCTTCCTCCGACGCCTCTACAACATGCAGTTGTATTTTCCAGACCAGCAAAGACAGGGCAGACATTCCCGCCGTCGCATGTCAAAAGAAGCCCAACTCGACCTAAAGTGGTGGAAGAGTATACTAGCCATTGCCCCAGAACGGACAATTCAGCACAGAAAGCATGATACAATTGCTCTCTGGTCGGATGTCTCGACTATCAAAGGGCTCGAAGCTTTTTACATAAGCCCACAGATGACAGAGCAAGGAACAGAAACCTTTCATACCTCAAAAATATCACCCCCACACCCATTCCGTGGCGCCGCCTTCTCAATGTCGATCCCGCGATACATATCTAGAAACCGTGAGCACATAAACACGAAGGAAATGCGGGCAGTAGAACAGGCCCTACTACACTAGGGCCGGAACTGGAGTGGAATGAAGGTTGTAATGCACATAGATAACCGAGCTGTGGTTCATGGGATTGCCAATCGCACAATACGGGAGGCTACAATGAATGTGCTAAGACGCTGCCTCCTCATAGCTGCAGAACATGATCTTGAAATAGAAACCCAGTGGATATCGACTAAAGACAATACTTTGGCAGATGCGCTCTCGGGTTTTGACTTTGATAGGATAGCTAATCTAGCCCCACAGCTCTTATACCCCACCACCAGCCTCCGGGATCATGGGTTCTTGACGTACAAAGGACAGGCCTCTCACTAATCGCAGCCTATTACCTTTGGCGTGGCCTAGCACCATCCACTAGGCGAAACTACGATACCCCCAGATCCAGGTTCACTCTGTTCTGTCGCCTTTCCAATTATCGTCACGACAACGGAGCATGCTACCCAGCAAAAGCCACCTGGTTGATAGAATGGCTTTGCTCATTAGCGGGCACCATTAAAGTTAAAACGATGAAACTCTATCTATGCGGACTTAAGTCATACCAATTAGACTTAGGTATCGAGTGTACTGTCTTCTCTGACCCACGGCTCGAGCGAACCCTGCAAGGA
The DNA here is from genome assembly GCA_003521225.1 of Tuber microsphaerosporum. NCBI lineage: Eukaryota > Fungi > Ascomycota > Pezizomycetes > Pezizales > Tuberaceae > Tuber > Tuber microsphaerosporum. The sequence continues at coordinate 5,287 of QOVD01009971.1, forward strand.
ATCAAGAGAGATCACAATGAACCGGAACGCCAGGACCGAACGCCACTAACCCGACCACACCTTCTGCGACTACTAGCTGGATTGGGAACCACAGATTATGATGATGTGGCCATACGAGCAGCCTTTATCCTCGCATTTGCAGGCTTCCTTAGAGTTGGCGAATTCACATACAAACAGGTTGACATCGAAACGGGACCCTTATTTCACCACTAGTACCTGACCAAAAGCAGCCTCGAAATAAAGGAGCACGAGGGGGGAGCCTGCATAGAACTTACCTTACCAGCATCGAAGACGGACCCCTTCCGACATGGCATTCAACTAATAATTGCCACCAGCGATGATGCTAGCTGTCCAGTATAAGCCATGAAAACCCTGATCAGCATGGATAGCCATAGACCACGACTTGCTCCGCTCTTTTGCGTCCGGCAATACCAGCAGTGACCGTTTACCAGAGAATATGTCGTTCAGTGCTTACGAAACTTGGCGATTCAGGCTGGCTTGGGGCAGGGGGCATGGAATGGGCATAGTTTTCGTAGGGGAGCTGCAACATGAGCAGCGGAAGTGGGCATTGCCGAGTCCCAGATTCAGACCCTGGGCAGGTGGCGCTCCGACACATATAAAGTATATATTTAGTACTCAAGTGAGGAACGAATCTCCCTCTCCCAACGCTTTCAGAGAGGAAGAAGACCGCGCTGATAATGATGCTAACCTGCCTCCACTGGGAACGCGGATGTTGGACACCTCGACGGCAGGCACGTTGCGGCCGGCACTGCCTACCCTGCCTCACACTGGGAGATATCGGTGCCAACCTCCCCAAGTGACAAGGGCAGCTGCAACCTCCCCAACGCCTCCCGCAGTGGAACAAAAAGAATCACAGATGGACATTATATTTTCTCTCATTTTATCTTTCCTTACTCACTTGTCTTTCTCTTTCTTTTCTTGTGCAAATAGACGATAGTCAATACACCTACTTCTTCGCTTGGCAAAATTGGCAACGAATATATGAGATAAAAAAAAAAAAAAAAAAAAATTGTACAATGATCAAAGTCAAGTAAGACTCTAACCCAAAGCCTACTGAAACACACCTTTTACAATTCATTCCTTATACCAATTCCTTGAAAATTGCGTACGAAAGGTAGTATATGTTCCAGGATATTATACATTCCCGGTTCGGGTATCAAGTGTACAATCACTACCACCAAAAGAACCTATAGTATGCCAAACCTCTTGAGTGAGAACACCAAACACACAGTTTGCTTCCATGATATGTTTTCTATGACCGGGGGGATAGTCAGCAGCGGACTTGAATTGGGGAGTCATTCATACTCCCCAGTTGCTTGCTAGGCCTCATGGTTAGCCCTGTGTTGTGGGGAAGGGCTCGACGCGTTACTTCAGGTTGACCGTGAAGATGTTTTCAAGAGGTTAACTTAGACCCACTTTTTGCTTTTAAGAGAGGCCAAACTGCCCCTTCTTTCTCAACACCCTCTCATCTTCTTCCTCTCCACGCTCCCTCAATTAACACAACATAGAAGCCGCTCTGCTGTTCAACCCTAATCGCACAGCCTCCTTTTCACACATCAGCGAAGCAAACTCGGCCGTTAAAAAAAAAGGAAAGAGGAAGAAACAGCTATTTTTCTTGTCCCGCTGCTGTTCCTATTAGCTCCTCTCGCATACCTGTCCCACCCTAGCTGCCTCCCCTCTGTTCTTCGCCAGACCGGATAGAGCCTAGGAGAAAAGCTGCAGCGCATATAAGCTGTCATACAACAACCAATAGTAAGTTAGTCCTCATCTTTGCATTTCCCATTCCTTATTTTGCCCTACATTGCCTCTGAATCATACGCCCAAAATCATAGACCCTAGATCATACACCCAAAATCATACGCACAAACTAACCGCGCTGAATAGAATACCCACTTCCCTAAGAAATGCCTTCGGCTTATAAGTGGAGACCCCTTCCGGCTGGCGCTTTAGGCAACTCAGTTAATCCTGAAACGATCCGCCGGAATGAGCATAGGGCGAGCCTCACCTCTTTGGAAAGTGCCTTCGAACGTGCGCGGGCAAACCGAGGAAATTGCCTATGACAACGCCGCGATTTCGCAAGAAGATATGATGAGTACCTGGCGCTCAATGACAAGACCAAAGCTGAGGTGGATCGGGAGATGATTGCGGAAGAGAACGCGGTCCTAGAGCAGGAGCGTCAGGCAATCTTGGCGGATTACCGGCGATACTATCCAAACCAGTTAAGTGAGAATGGCTCCCTACTCGCGAATCTGCCAATTCCTATCGAAGTTGATACCCTGCCTAATTCGCCACCGCCATCAGTGAATCCCTCCCCAAAATTGCTGCCTGAGGCCCGAATGAAGAGCCTGCTCGATCGTGTAACTAACCGATCGAGAAGTTTGTCGATGGGGTCTGCGCAGCCTACTCCTCCTCCTTCCCCTGCAACTGCTCCCCCCAACCCTCGAACTCGTCGGGGGCAAAGCCATTCATTCACAATGCGTGGGGCCACGGGATCTACGGTTGGTGCTAGTCTTGGACCAGCATTGGGGTTGACAAGGGCTGCTACCTTTGCGAGCAGTAGCACGAAGGAGCCTACCTCGGGACGCACCAGGTTTAAGATAAGAATGGGAAGGCGAAACTCTGGCGCTAATAATCAACAACCAAGTAAGTAATTTTTAAACTCTGTCTAGTCGGCTTAGGATGCTCTTACTAATATTCAGACTTTTTAGCCCAAACATATTCCTCGATTCCTACTGGCGGAGAAGACCGTACTTCTGAATACCGGTTGACCGCAGATGATATGGATGGGGATTTGGATATGACGGTCCGAGAGGATGAGCTCAACGAAAAGGGTTGACCTTAGATTGACTGGGTTAAGCCAGTTGAGTGGCTTTTGCCCAACGCAGAGGTCTATGTAGAGTGGGAGGAAGACGAAGAGGATGAAGATGTCGATTTCATCGACCTGTACCAGTCTGATGAGGAGAATAGCAATGGCTCGGAGGATTCTGATGAAGTCTACGGGGAAGAGGAGACATACGAGGATGAGAATGAGGACGACGGCGACGACGACGACGAGTCCCTGGAGGAGGCAGCAGAGGAGCTGGGCAGCTCTCCTCACACACTTAGCAACTCCCAGGGTAGGAACGTCGATATGATAGAGGCAGGGGAAACCTCTGGCTCAGGTTTGGGAAGGATGAGGCAGGACCCCAATCGTCCTGACTCTGCATCTTTCTCCAGTTGGCCTTAAGGCGAGGTGGCAGAAAACGGTTTCCCTGCTAGCAGTCGAGAGATTGGAGAGAGGCTGCTGGGGCGGGCCATGACCCCCAAGGCTTTCTTCACAAGCCCAGAAGATCAACAGGACAGTATTCAACACATTGTCACTATGAGAAAGGGCTTATTTGCTGGCAACGCTCGTCTTATTATTGATCTCGAGACGGCCGCTAGGGAAGATGTCGAGGAACTAGAAATTCACTGTGAAGAGATGGATAGAATTGATCGCGAGATGGATAGACAAGCTCTACTCAACATGTCTCTCCAGCAATTCCCTCACCGGGTGAAAAGGGAGCCTGAGAATTAAGATTTTCTACTCCCTGGAACGGCCCCACTGGGTGGTGCCGCATATCGATAGGATAACGATATAGTCTCTATACCAAAGTGCGGTATCTAACGAGACTAAGTACCAGAGGCTTAGACTAAGTTGTTGTAACAAACTTCTTACTATATCGCAACTACTAAGTAGTTTCTTATAGTAGGCATTTGGTAAACCTAAGTGAATACTTAAAGATTCTCGAAGCGAACTGAAGAAGTAACTGTTCAACCAAGTATATTGAAAACTCTGTCTGTTGAAGTCTGCCTTCTCTAAGTCCAGAGCATAGCAGGTCTTAAATACACTTGTCAGGCAATCCTGTGCCTTACTAACAATAATCATAAGGCTCCGAAAGTGGCAGCCTTGAAACCCCTTAGGTATCAAACCTAAAACATGCTGAGTATCAAACGATACTTGAAACCAAACATAAAACATACTGAGTATCAAACAATACTCGAAATCAAACATAAAACATACTGAGTATCAAACGATACTCGAAACCAAACATAAAACATACTGACTATCAAAGGATAATCGAAACCAAACATAAAACATACTGAGTATCAAATGATACTCGAAACCAAACATGAAACATACTGAGCATCAAATGATACTCGAAATCAAACATCAAACATAGTAACTCAGGTACCTGTACCGGTTTCACTTCCCCTTATTTCTTCTCCTGTCATCTCCTGGTTTCCTTCCCTACTCTTTTTTTTTTCTTTTTTTTTTTTTTCTCTCAACTTGCATTTGCTTATTTACTACTATAGGCACAAACCAGACATGCAGCTTTATAGCTATGGCCAAGAAAAAGCCTCTGCGATCCAACCAGCACCAGCGGAAAAAGCCATCATCCCAAAATCCTCTGGTATGGGCCCAACCGCACCATCTCGTGAACAAGAGAGAAAAACAAAACTGGCTAAGCGGACGGCTAAGTAGATACCCAAAACCCCACAAGCAGGAAACAACAGGAAAACCACTTGCCGTAAACTCCTACCCTCTAAAAATCAAAAAACCCGTCCGAGGACGACGAACAAGTAGAGTAAAGTCTAACCAATACAAATGAAAGGAAAGACAAACAAAGTAGAGACCCATGAGAAGAAAAACCTAACTAGACAAAACATAGAACAAACTACATCAACGATCCAGAAAGCGGCCGGCCTTCACCCTGAAAGCGAAAACAAGGGGCAATCATAACACGAAAGAAACCGGAGGTAATTACATCGATTCCAAGACAATTGCATAGCCCAAGGAGGTAGTGCAATACCGCGCACTGCCGTAACCGAGGAGAGCGACCGTGGGCAGTCGTAAGGGGCGAGTGGAGCTACTAGGCAGAAAGGGTGCCAGCCAAAAGGAGTGATCGGAGGCGACCGTGTAAGGGGAGGCTGCCGGAGGAAGAAGGAGGGTGGCTTTAACCAAGCTGCGGGACGAGACGACGGGACGAGGGGGGGGCTGGAAGGCAAACAACTCGCTAGAAACAACAGACAAACAGGCCAAGCCCGAATGTTTTCCGCCCAAGAGAAGAAGGTGAGTACCACGAATTTACTGACCGAAGCTTTCCCGAGTGAGGGACTAGTCAAACAACCAAGGAAGTACTTCCACCGAGGTTCGGACACCGTAACACCGACTGTAAATGTAGAAAGAAGTAAAGCCGACCATGGGCAAATGCTATGCGAGGCTTGCAAGAGCAGGACGTGGGGAGAGGATGAGAAGAGCCTTCCAACAACCCCAAGGACAACGCTTTCTCAAGGCGAGGCCATAGTAGAGGAAGAGGAAGGGAGTGTCGTCACCCCCATAGGCAACGAGGCCATCAGAGGAGGGGAGAGGGAGAGGAAGGAGTTGACGATGATTTCTCATGGTGTTGAGATTTCAATCGCCGGAGGTGTAGAGGAGATCGTTCGTGGTTTCCTACCCTACTCCTGCGCCTAAGTTTTATATGTCTTGCTCTTCTTATCTTTGTCCCCTTCTTACCTTGCCCCACCTCCCCATTTATCCTAATCATGATTTCCTTGCTTTGGATGCATAGTTGGCCTATATCTTTTTCTCTCATGTCTGGCAAGTACCTGGCTACTTTCCCTTATTTGGATTTTTGCTTGGCAATCTACATTTTCTTCTTCTTTTTATGCCCTGAATTTCCAGAGTTGACACTCTTTTACGATTTAATTTCTTTTGTTATGGTCCCCAGCTCCTAAACAGATTCCTCACTTTGTTTTTGTACTAAGATATAGTGAGCTGGATTGCTCTTTGCCGATTAATGAGATAGTAGTCTAGAAGCTAGAAACAATCTCGCACAATAATAAGCCCTGGGCAAGATTAACATTGCTCATGATGTATATTGCAGTAGTTGCTTTGGCCTAAATCCATACGCCCAAATCCATATGCTCAAAGCCACGCGCCCAAAGTATACACCCAAAGCATACTCCCAAAGCCATACGTCCAAAGCTTACGCCCAAAGCCATACGCCCAAAGCCATACGCCCAAAGCATACACCCAAAGCCATAGGCCCAAAGCATACGCCCAGAGGCATACGCCCAAAGCGGCATACCCAAGACATACACTTACCACGCTTTCTCTAATCTCAATGATCCATCAGACTTCTATATGTGCCTTCAAATTTTCGAAATTTCTTTATACCAAAACCTGTTCGGTTGCCGTAAATCAGCCGCTTCACACCCAGATTATTTGTATTTTGTCCCTCCATATGGCAAGGTATGACTTCACACCCACGGTCATACCCTGAAAAACATACACCCAAGAACATACGTCTAAATACATGTACTGATTATGTTTAATTCGAATTTAAACCCAAATATGTGAGAAAACAAGCAAGAATATTCCTTTGGAGAAGCTAATCTCGACAGTTTGCAGGGTAGACTTCTATCTCAGAATCAGAATCAGAATCCACAATCTCACAATGCACTAGACCCATAATAACACTAAAACTTGTACTACCACTACGCATCATTTTCATTGAATGCACGGTTAGACGGATATAAATTCCTGCCCCTAGGGCAGCAAGGATCCCTTCGTATTCTGCATCATCACAGTCCAAGAACTCAGATACCATCTCCTTTCACTGCAGCTCCATGTTCTCCGACTTGTCCTCATGTATCTTAACTCCCAACCAATACATCTGACCGAAGACTGGAGTATGCATTCCAGCCTTCGCAAAATCCATCATATCTGCCCGATAGTTGTATAAGCAATGTGTGAATATTGCTGAATATTTGACTTACAGAAGAAGCGTATGACTTTATGACCCCAGGAAAGAGAGTAGAGATAAGGATGTGAAAACAAGGTTGGTTCCAGGTCGCTGTAGTTGTCTAGAGAGCTTTGGGGAAAGCCCTTGGCTTCAAAGAAGCAATGGTCGGCTGGAGCATTCGCTGTTGCACGAAGCCTGAAGAGTGGATCGATATCCAGCTCACTGTTTCCCGGTATAGTTCGTCCGATGAAAATAGTGTTCCTAATTGTATCCATGATGTGAATTAATGACGGATATGTAGAGAGGTAGAGAGATAGTGCTACGGTATTAGGACAAAGAGGTTTGGCGGTAGGGAAATACTATAAAACGATTTCATCAAGGGCAGCCACTTATATATTAAGCCAATCTATACAATGTTTGATAGAATACAATCAAATAGCATATCCCTTGTGGAAAGGCCGAAAGGTCGGGATGCAGAAGCTATCGTTAAGAATGTGAGTCTGGAATTAAGCGCCAGGTTATTTTTCCCTTTATCACACAACGGCCTGAATCACACTACTGAAACATTTCTAAGCTCGAGACCCGACCCTTAATCTCGTACCCTAACTCCAATGCCCCTATAATAGCCCGGGATTCCTGAGTCCCAAGTTCCGGGCACTCAACCACCCTGTTTTTCTCCCGCTCCTTAGAACTGACCTCATGATTTCTCCCCGCGTCCTCCCCGACCCCATTCTCATGTCCAAAGCCAACAAGCGCCTCAAGCTCATCCTCAGGCAGGACCTGCTCGCCTGCTGGAAGGCCGAATATTCCCCCCC
>QOVD01009972.1:0-17531 GCA_003521225.1 Tuber microsphaerosporum
GCACACATGTTTGTTAGTCCTATTTAGTTAGCAGCGGCGCGCATCTGAGAATAGAACAAGTTCTCCCACATCCACCACGTCCACCCATCCAACAGTAATAACCAAACACTCATGGAAGCCTTGAACGAAGCCTGGAGTTTATCATCAGTTGAATGGTCTCATTTTGAAAATCATATTCCCTGTATGGCTCATGTTATTCAGCTTATTCTTGGCGCATTTATGAGTTCAATCAAGGTCAAATCGAGAGAAGGTCATATGCCGTCTGGCTTTAAGGCGGATTATATCGAGAAGGTTACAAGATTAGATAATGGCTTTCACCAGATGATAGAAAGGGTAATTTCCTTGGTGCCCGATCCCGCCGTTGATACCTCGGACATACATCCCAATTCATACCCACAAATGCTTACGTACAGATTCATACTCCCATCATTCCTACATAAGATATCGTGAGTCAGAGATAATGCTAATTAAGTTGTATGTGCACTGGCATCGGAAAATGAGTATTGCAATTGGAGCTTCACCTCAGCGACGGCAACACTTCATTGAAATACAGAATGATAGGGTCAAGATTTCAACCACACTCCACTATGATGTTAAAACACAATGGAACTCAAGTCTAAATATGTTGGAGAGAACTGTACGGCTACGGGAATTCACAAAGGACTGGTTACAAACCTATCCTGAGTTTTCGCCTCTGTGGTCAACCCCAGAAAAGTGGAAGCATGTTGAATACATCTTGGAAGTACTTTAGCCCATACGGTTTTGGACATTGTGGATGTCAAAAACAAGTGGGGTTACAATTCATTGGGTTTTTCAGGTGTATCAAGATATCTTTGATCATTTGGAAATGCAAATTGCAAAGTTGGAACGGAAGTGAATGCAATGGAAGGTTGATATTCGTGAAGGTTTACTGAAGGCCAAATTAAAGGCGGCGGCTTACTATGGTAAAACAGAAAGCCCTAGAGGTCTTTGGTTCGGCATTGGCACTTGCCTGAATCCATATTGCAAACTTAATCTATTTCGTGAATGGGATTTCGATGATGCCAGTGGCAAGGCTGTGTATGAGAAGTCATATAAAAAGGAGTTCATAGCGAATTACGATCTTTACAATGCCCCAATGAACGCTCAGGGCCCTGATGCACCAATTCTACCGAACGGTCCGAACATTCGATCTAAACAGCTTCACGGATCAAGACAGAGAGCAATTGCAGTTAGTGAGGCACTTGCTTACATCGAAAGCGTTTCTGAGATTGAACCTCCCAAACCAGCGACCGAAAACATAGATTCCACGCACGAGAATAGCCCGGCTCAGATATTTTATGAGGCAAATATACTGGAGTGGCGGAAGGTTAATGCTGGGAGATTCCCCAATTTAGCTCGAATGGCTAGGGATATTCTCGCAGTCCAAGGAGGTAGTGTTGGAGGAGAGTGGGTGTTTAGCATGGCAAGAGATGTGATTCCGTATAGTTGCTCGCGAGTGAAAAGCAGGACAATTCGAGCATCAATGCTGGTGAAATCCTACGAGCATGAAGAATTACGATGGGAGCTAGCTGGTCATGATAGAGAATGGGAAGCAGAAAAACTCGAAGAAATAGCTGCACTGGATGATTATTGTTGTTGGGCTAATAGGAAGGAGAAAGGTACCGAGACAGATAATGGTTGTATCTCCAATGATGATGAGTCACACAAGAAGGACACAGGATGGTCATTCGTCAATCAGGATGACAGACGAGTATTTGGAAAAGAGCCAAGGCCTATACTCCCTGATCGTGGCTTGGTTGAATCTCGATATGCATGCCCTCCACGGTCTTACAGCCCAGATGTTGATTAATTGGCCGCCTCCAAAGAATCAAGCGATGCCGAATGAATTTGGGATAGTGCTGTTAACATGTATGTTGCAGCAGAGACCGAGGAAGAGAAATGATCTGGATACGAGGAGCCTCAGATTTGCGCAGAAGCAATGAGCGATCTTGAAAGTAACGATGAACCAGATAACCCAAATGTTGGCCATATTGAATGTTTAGCTGGCCATGAGGAAGAAGTTTGTTCTGAGGGGGAGGCCCAACCGGGAAATGCTGATTCACTTCCAGTACAATGAGTACTCCGGGGAAGGGGCCAGACAGATGCGAATGCCGCTATTAGGGCTCCAACCAGAAAGTGTACTGGAACCGGTGGGAAAGAAAAGAAAAGGTCCCGTTTCAACTAGGTTAATTTGGTGTAAAATAGTTATGAACTCAAAGAGTGTCACCGCGGGGGGAGTTGGGCGAGACTCATTTGAAATCATACGCTTAAAATCATATGCCTAAAATCATACCCAAAGAAAAATCATGCACTCAAAAATTAAAATGTCAAGTATAATATGAATAAGTCACACTTGCTTTATTCTCAAAATAATACCCTAGGCTATGGCGAGTCAAATGAATCAGGAGGGCGGTTTGGCAAAAGTGCCTGGCAATGGCAGACTAGGAGGAAATTGTTTTTCCAAAGGTAGGGTAATAGAAGTAGAAAATGAAAGAAGTTAAGCGAGGCTTTTTTGTTTTTATTTCTCTTTGCTTGAGCTCTCTGCTATCTCCTTGCATGAACACTAAGCCATGTCCTTTGTGTGAGCCCTCAGCCATCTCAACTGTCAGGATCGACTCTGCTCCAGTCAGCCAACAAACCTCCAAATATCAGGTACTCCAGAGAAGCTGTTGAATGTAGTTCTTCGCTTGGATGGTAACATGTTGAGCAGTAGCTCTTCCTTATCATCCTGCCTGATTGGAATTTCGAATTTTCAACACCAAAATGGCGTTCCATTCCAGCAACGAGCTCGTACCGATGAGAACCACAGGAGGAACGCTGATGTTATCACCCTACCATCCTGAAGGAGAAAACCGCAAAGTTAAAGCTCCTGAGGATGCCAATATTATCCCTCTTGAATACGTTCCTTTCAACTGTCATCAAGAAGAACAAGGATCCTCCCCCTCCTCTGATCAAAAGCTGGAAAAACTCTTTGCCAATCAGCTAAAGCTCTCTAACAAATTAATGGAGAAAGCTAAGGAAGCTCTAGAAAATGGTCGGGCTGTGTTCAAGTACACCTTTGGCAGTAAAGGTATGTTTGCCAATAAAGTCTTAAAGGTTGAAATAATATTAACAAATGCTGAATTATTCAAAGAGGAAATGTAATCAAAGTCTTCCTCTCAGTAGACCACAAGGAGCCTCGGCCCCCATTGTCCCAAAGGAAGGCAACTCTCAAGTGTACCCAGAAGATGGGTGAAGAGTTTGAGAAAATCAATGTCGGAGAACATAGTTCCTATGTTGCGTTGGACAAGAACTTCGCAAAGATTTTTGTCCTCTTTGGATCAGGGCTGAAACCTATATAAGGCAACAAAATCATTCAATACATTATGGATGCGCTTTGCTGGAACATCAAAGAGTATGCCGAAATCGTTCCGCCTGCACTCCCAAAGGATTCCAGACATAAGGAGTATGAGAAGTGGCTCCTTTTGAACCCTCACCACTGCTGGCCACCGTGGGCTCGAGCAGGCATTTACCACTGGTGGATCTGGATGGCACAAGCACATCATATCAAGGGAAGTGTTTAAGTTGTAATATATCTGGTATCGGTGCTCATCAGAAGCCAGTTCAAAGTCGCCTATTTAAATCGCTTGGTGTATTAACCTGAGCACAACGAATACTACGTGGTGCAGTTGATCGAGAGTGTCAACAAAGTTATGAGGGACTAGTTCAACATTGTCTGGATAATAAAGCCAAGTTCTTCAAAACCAAAACCCAGGAAATTTTGACTCTGCGAGCCTGTTTGGTTAATGTTTTTACGGAGCCACAGTTTGACTCTCATGATGTTAAAGGTGGATGGGCTGCAATGGGGATTCTTGATGACTTTCGAGAAGGAGACTTTTGCATCACTGGGTTGAAGAGAAAGTATTCATATAAGCCAGGAAGTTTGAGTTACTTGCAAGCAGAGCGCTTTGAGCATTTTACTCTGCAGTGGTATGGCTATAGATACTGTTTTGTTGGAACTTGTCATGAATCTGTCAAGTTAAAACTCTCATAGTAGTATATCCTGTATTTATATATTTGCTAAAAAAAAATTCTATCAGCAGAACAAGTACCTTGTTTTTTGAGTATTTGTTGTGGCTGAGATATGAAATACCGAGAATTCGATACTCCGAGTCTATTCAGAATGTAATATCAGACAGATCTAGTGTTAGGACAGAACTATTCCACTGCACGGTATTCATAGCCCAACCCAATACACTGTTTTACTCTTTTGATGTATTCAGATGAGTTGCCTCCTCTTGCTAATATATTTAGACTTACTACTATTTAGTCATAGCATTTACAATGAGGTTTCCAGAATCAGGACAATGTAAGCTTCTAACGAGGAGACCAGCTCTGCGAGGGCGATCTCACTGGCAAGTCGCTAGCCTACCTAATTTAGCATTAAAATCAAGGCTACTATGTCATTTGAAGCACCCAGTTGCGCACTTCAAGCACCGGCAAAAAACTTATACTAGCCAATAATCAAATTGCTCAATCAACCCAATGGTTGAACTAGATATTTATGCTTCAAATGATATACTTCAAATGATATCCTTTATGTCCCACACTCAAAGTGAGAACCCTAAACCGCACCCTTAAAACCATACACCCAAAACCATACGCCCAAAACCATTCGCCCAAAACCATACACCCAAAACCATACGCCCAAAATCATACACCCAAAATCATACGCATAAAACAATATGCACAAAACCATATTCTCAGTATGATGCTCAGAATCATGAACACAGAATGGTAAACTTAGGGCCATACGCTCAGAGCCATAAGTGCAGAATGATATGTTCAGAATGATACGCTCAGAATGATATGCTCAGAACCATAGCCTAAATTATGTTACTAGCATCAGTACTCTATGTAGAGTCCTAGATGGTGAATTAATTGCCCAATGATCATTTGCACTATTAGAATAGTTGAATCAGGATACTAAATATGCAATATAATTGGAGATTTCAAGCAAATATTTATGTCACAAAAAACATCACTGATGGAGGAAAGTAAGGCCGCGCCCAGGGCCAAGGGTAGGGGGTTGTAGGACAGGGGCCGCCTGGGCAATCAACGGGGAAAAGGAAATTCCCGTCCCGCCCTATACCCCGACCAGGGCCCTGTATAAGACGGGAAGGGGAGAAGAGACGAGATTTTGCCCCTGGGCTGGAGTGAGGGCGGGGCGACTCTGAGAATACCCGCCCCGCCCCGCTCCGTAACGAACTCTATTTCTATCTAGCGGAACAGGGTAGTGGGTACTCAAGTTTAAGAGCATATAGTTTAGTCATAGGTGAGAGCAGAGTGACAGGTGAGAATCAAGTACACAATGCTTGATCAGAGAGTTGAACGACCAGCACAGCCTAGCCGCCCCCAGGTTAAGGAGGGGAGAGTAGCAGTCCAGCCTTAGAGTGGCAAGCCTGCAGCAGTGGATGGTTATAATAGCAAGGGAGAAGAGGCAGCTCTCAGTGGTCAAAAGAGTTGTAGGGGTGAAGCTGAAGCAGTTGGTCACCCATCTCTGTACACTGTGCCAGAAAGCCTCTATTCTTCTAAGCATGGTTTTAAAGGGAACCACCAGGACAGCCTTATAGAGCAAGATGGGAAGAAACAGAAAGACCACCTGGCAATGGGTCAGGTATATTAGGGGTATCCGATAATATAACAGTGATATCAAGCTAAGCCTGAGTATGTATATACGGAGATTTGTCCTGAAAGGCTTGTGGGTAACTATCTATCGTGAAAAGTAATGGTTTTGGTAAAAAAATAATCTAATAGAGATTGTATAGCTTGATAACTTTTTATATTTCATCAAGAAAATGTCGGAAGGATGTCCAAGGAGGTTCTGAACACTCCTGGTCAACCAAGGAGGGTGGTGGTCCCCATGGTCCACCTGGTCTACTCTGATCCGCCCTGATCCAAATTTTCGAAAGTTTAACCGAAGATGTGGAGCACAGTGGACCACAAGCACCAGGGTGCACTATGGAGATCATAACCCCCCTTGGTGGACCAGGAGGGCCGTATACCTTTTGCTAATGTGATAAGATCTCTTCACTGGTGCTAAATAATTCTTACAGCCAGGAAGGCACTTCAATATTGATATTCCGCGTCTGAGTTTTAGTGGGCTAACTAATAACTACTAACTAAAATGTGCGAACACTCTCTGACCCTAACAACTATTCAACCACCCACTTAGCATCATGATAACATGCACTATTCTTTTAATATCATCAAATATTATGCTTTGCGCCTGGTGCGCCTGTTGCCTCCGATGCACTGGGCACTGCCAACGCAAATCGACATTCTGGATGGACCGTCCCGTACTCATTTTGTCCAGATGCAGACTCGTCCCTTCCGCCCACGCCATACGCAAACCCCCCTCATTTGGACGCGCCAGACTCCCTCAGACGCCGGTTGCCTTGTGCCCTACGTCTTCTTTTTACCCTTTACATCTCTCCGATCCTGCTCACCCCCGGCCTTTCTCCATCCGGCTCCCCTCCCATTATTTCTCTTCTTGTTGCGGATCCCTCAGCAGTCCGCTCCCCTTCCCTATGCCCCAGACGCCCGCTGCCTGGCACCCTACATCTTCCCAATCACTTTGGATTCCTGCTCGCCCCCGGCCTTTCTCCATCCAGCTCCCATCTTTTTTTCTCCTTTTGTTGCGGATTCGTCCGCAGTCCGCTCCCCTTCCCTACGCCATCCAGCTTCCTCCGTCTTCCCTTTACCCAATCCCGTGACAGCTACTTCTGATCTGCCCGACACATCCCGATCTCTAAGCCTGATACACCTGACGCCTTTAGTATATTTCACATTCCGCCTAGCGCCTTTGGTACTTTTCACCTTCCGCCCGACGCGTTCAACGGCCCCACCAGATCTTCCGCTTTCTGTGAAGTGCCTTTCACCTACTCCTTGATAATATAGCTCTTTGTCCGGAGTCTCCCCATCAGATTACTGGCCACTAATACCTCTCTCCGCCCCCGGAAGTGTATATGTATTCCTAGGATATCTCTAACTTTGTTTTTCAGTCATTCTCCTCTGGGTCAGCTTGATTCATTCATATTCTTTCTTGGGTCACTATGCCCTTACCCTCTACTAGTAATCCCGGACACATTCACATTTTGAATCCAGTGTTTCATTATTTCTATTATCACTATCTATAAACCATAGGCTACTGGGCAGGCCAGACCTGGGCCTACTAGTCGGCCGGACTACTTATGCCCTGACAGGCCGATAGATTACGTATGAATTGGGAGTCTGCCTCTTCCGGATCAATCCCAAATTCAAGCCTTAATGCCTCCGGATTGTCTCAATATCCCGCTGTCCTCTCTACAGGGTTGTTGAGCTCCTTAGCAATTCTTTCCTCCAATGTCTGCCTGATATGCCTGATAATTCTGGTCTGGAATCCCCTACTCTTCTCCCAAGTGTCCAACTGACATTTAAAAAGCCCTGTTACATTTCTATCCTGTTTAGCCTACCACTAGATTTCCTCAGCGGACTCCCGATGCCGGTGGCTTATCTCGCGAATTAGTACGTGTGAAGTTAACCTTATCGGTAAAGACCCCAGTCTGCCAGCAGCGCAGCGCATGGCATAATATGGCCATAGTCAGACACAGGAACAGGCCATTTATCTTCTCCAGAAACTCCAGATCTATTCTGCCTCTCCGTTTCTTACCACTATAAAACTGTGCGAATATCAGATCCAGGATCTGAGGTGCGAGGAACCGAAGTTGAAAATCCAGTTTACTCCTTCAGGTTTACTGTAGACTGAAATCATCTGGAAAAACAAAGCAGAAAAAGTTGCCTCATAACCATTAGGGCTACAATTAAAGAGATACTCCTTCAGAAAATATTGCACCCTTCGTGCAAAGGCTGCCTGGTCCTAGGTGTCAAGTATGTAGAGCGCTGACACCACCTTCTTTGCGCAATGCAGATACTAAGATCTGCTGGAACTGTGCTTATCCCATATCTGTCCCACCATAGTCCGCCGGATTCAGTATTCAGTCCTGCTTACTACATAAGGGTAGAGTATTTCTAGAGGACTTACCTGATTACTCAAGTGTGTGGTAGTGTCCGGAAAGTCGAGCAAATCCAATTAACGCCGGGCATCACTCCAGCATCGATGAACCAGGTCTGTCAGTCGGATTGGATCCAGGAATGGATCAACAAAATGTACCCAATCCCATATTAGCTCCTTTGCCTTGCTCTGAATTGTGAGCTTAATCCCAACAGCCATATTTCGTCAGCTTCCGGTCAACTGGGAACTCGGGGGCTGTTCATCTCGTACTGCCGCTCGGATGGGGCCTGCCGGAGTTGGGATAATATTTGATCCAGTGGGCGAGGGATCTCCAAACGACCTGCTATCCAGAACCGTAAAACAAGTCCTGTGGACTCGTGGAGCAGGTGTGTTCCGTCCATGCAATTCAATCTGTATGTCAGTAGGCGAAGCTGAGAGAGCCAGCGCAGAGGATTCTGATTCAACAAACTCATACTCTGTCGTTATGGGTCACTGTGCCCCATAATCCCCTAGGTCATCCTCCTCGTCTGATCCAATTAAGTCATCCATGCTCTCCTCACCCGAACGATTGTCGTCATATTCTCCATCCTGTGAATCCATACTGTCCTCCGCCAGGTCCTGCCCTTCGGGCAGGTGATAACTATCCTGTCCTACCTGAAACTGCATGAGGAAAATGTCGAAGGGGCGTCCACTGAGGTCCTGAACGCTCCTGGTCCACCAAGGGGGGTTTTGGTCCCTGTGGTCCTCCTTGTCCTCTCTGATCCACCCTGATCCAAATTTCCGAAAGTTTTACCCAAAATGTGTACAACGGTGGACCACGGGGCACCCGGGTGCACCATGGGGACCATAACCCCGCTTGGTGGACCAGGAGAGCTGTATACATTTTGCTGATGTGCGTTGAAATTGGCTGCGGGCCCGATGCGGATATTCTACGCCGGGAAAGCATACTGCTAGTCTGTGAGAGTGAGGAGGGCCGATGAGCTAGAGGCTCTTGGGATTTTGTTTTGCAGATACGTCCTTCGCGGACCCCCCTCTGCCTCTGGGCTTGCCGCTGGGCTTGACGTTATATGTCGGCGGTTGGTCGTAGCTGAGGCATTGAGATAATAGTTGTAAGGATAGGTCGAATTCAATATATGGTTATTGTAAGCAAATGTAGATTGTGTCAGGAAATGCAAACCAGTGGGCAATCAAGGTTGTTTGAGGGAGTTACTTATTGTAGCTGACAGCAAAGGCTGGGTCGCGTTCTTATGGGGCCTGCATGTTCATAACCTGTCACTCGGTTTAAGATGTCTTATCTACAGGTATTTTGAATATGAACCACATTCCTCACCGCTGGTACTAAAGAGAAGCGGCAGAGCAGTCTTGCAGGTACCGCTCATAGGGCTAATTAAACCTTTCTATTATCATATGGGAACTAAATCTAATTCAAGGAAATTTGCCAAGCGAACAATACTGGATGGGGCAGAGATACCGGTCCGTGCCAGGAACACTAATCTAGGAGGGTATAGGGTGAAGGTAAGTGCACATTATGTTAGAAGCGTGGACATAGAGCGCAGACAAAAGGGTAATTCCAGACAAAAGACAGCAAAGGAGCAAGGTAAGAGATGAAGCACGACAAGGAATAAAGCATGACAAGTGAGCGAAAGGCCACCAAGACCTTTGGCATCAGGGCAGACAAAAATGGCCGGCAGGAGCAGGCAGAATGATGAAAGCAAGGAATAAGCACAAAAAAACAATAGAGAACACAGGAAAAGCGGAATCAAGATGCCATACTCTATAAGAACCCCCTCAACATGACAGCCCGCCGAAAGGAAATGGAAAAGGAAAAAGGAATAGGAAAAAGTAAAAAAGGAAAACAGCTAGCGTGTGCTCCGACACTTTGGGTCGGGCCCTGGCCGCCCGGATCAGGTCTGCTTTCGTGATTCAGGTCTGCCACTACACTCATAAGAGTTACACATATTGTGTTAGTGCGGACCGGGATTGCCGGCTAGATAAGATAGGTTGCCAAGGGGAACAGCTTCCCCACGAGAGGTTTTGTATCAGCAAAAATTTGACTTTGCACCTGGTGCGCCTGGTGCCTCAGAGGTATTGGGCGCACCAGACGCATATCGCAATTCTGGATGGGTAGTTGCACACGCGAATTGTCCGAATATGTACCAGATGCGTCCGGGCGCACCGGATACCCTCAGGTGGCAACCATCCACCTCTAAGCACACATGATGGTACCGAGCACCATAGCACTGGCCTTATACATTTAACTAGTACCATTCAGAAGGAATCTAGAAGTTCTCTACAGGAATCTCGAAGTCTTCTGCAAATTATTGAAAAATGATCAGTCAGCTCTCAGCTAGAGGGTGATTCTGGTAAAAACTATTGCCCTAATACTATTAAACAAATAGAATCGAGTACACACAGGGTGAGGTATTCAATTGGGATAGGAGATATATATTCAAGCTATGGATGACTATATACAAAGAGTAAAAATACGCGACACAGAAGAACGAATCTAGTACTAGGGTAAATGGCCTCGCGGATACACAAGGAAAGATTACTTGTGAGGAAGTTGTTGGATCCAGATGAAAAGCAGCTCATTAGAATCCGCTCACCGAGAGGAATTCAATGGTATAAGGCGTATCCACTCGCGATTCCTGTAGCTGTCAGCACCTTTTGGGATGAAATCTGTCTGCCTGGACCACTTAAGTTCAGAATCAAAGATAACTCCACAACTAGCAGTCGGATAAAGACAAAAAGTAGCTAATTAGAATCCGCTTGATGAGGGGAATTGAACGATATGAGGCATATCCACTCGCCATCCCTGTAGCTGTCAGTACCTCTTGGGATCAAATATGTCTGCCTGGATAACTAAAGTTCAGAATGTGAGGTCGTTTTCTTGGATGTTGTCGGATCCAGACAAAAGGCAGCTCATTAGAACCAGCTTGGCAAGATAACTCTGATGGTATAAGGCTCATGCATTCGCCATGCCTGTAGCTGTCAGCACCATTTGGGATGATATTTATTTGCCCAGACAACCAAAGTTTAGAATAAAAGGTAACTCCCTAGGATGTTGTCGGATCTAGACGAAAGGCAGCTCATTAGAACCGGCTCGGCGAGACGACTCTCATGGTATAAGGCTCATCCACTCGCCATGCCTGTAGCTGTCAGCACCTGTTGGGATGAAATGTGTCTGACTGGATCACTCAAGTTCAAAATCAAAAGTAACTCCACTCCTAGCGGTCAGATAAGGACAAAAAGTTGCTCATTAGAATCCACTTGATGAGGGGAATTGAATGGTATGAGACTCATCCACTCGCCATGCTTGGAGCTGTCAGCACCAGTTGGGATGAAATGTGTCTGACTGGATCACTCAAGTTCAGAATCAAAAGTAACTCCACTTCTAGCGGTCAGATAAAGACCAAAAGTTGCTCATTAGAATCCGCTTGATGAGGGGAATTGAATGATGTAAGGCATATCCACTCACCATGCCTGTAGCTGTCAGTACCTCTTGAGATGAAATGTGTCTACTCGGACAACTAATGTTGAGAATAAGAGGTTACTCCCTAGGATATTGTCAGATCCAGACGAACTCCAGCTCATTAGAACCGGCTCAGCGAGACGACTCTCATGGTATAAGGCTCATTCACTAGCCATGCCTGTAGCTGTGAGCACCTGTTGGGATGAAATTTGTCTGCCCGGACCATTCAAGTTCAGAATCAAATGTAACTCCACAACTAGCGGTCAGATAAGGACAAAATGTAGCTCATTTGAATCCGCTTGATGAGGTGAATTGAATGGTATGAGGCTCATACATACGCCATCCCTGTAGCTGTCAGTACCTCTTGGGATCAAATGTGTCTGCCAGGACAACCTAACATCAAGTTGTGAGCAATATGTGAGGAGAAAATAGGGGTAAGGAAGAGCTAAGCAACTAGACAGAATGGGGGCCTTGTATTGTCGGAGTTGATTGTCTTATTGTATCTTTGTGGTTGCCAGGGCAATTGATACTGAGTTCCATCAGGTCTGGGAGTTAAATCCTTGGATGCCATTAAAGTATAGGCTAAGTGGTATAATGTCTGATGGTGTAAGTGCTATGAAGGAAGCTTTGTGGGAAGATTGAGGTTAGGTAAAATCCGCCGGAAGACCTAGGCGGCCTGGTTGCCATCAATTGAGGTTCTAGACGCACCAGGGGTCTATGGTCTATGCTTGGAAGAGTGCGTGCGGCCGGTTGCTCCCCTACTGGGTTGCAGACGCACCAGACATCAGGGGTGTGCCAGGCGGATCCTGAACGTCCAGATGCAAGGTCATATCTTCCAACCCAAATTCTTTTTTTCCTGATGTGCTATACACCTATGAGAAAGTGAGGGAGCGGATGGATATGTCGGGGGTCAGATGAGTCTTTCGTGGACTAAATACAGGGGCTAAGATTATTCAGGTTAGCCATTTTGTCAAAATAGATAGAGAATGAATAGAGTATATACCATACGGATGAATATGGTTCTTGGTACACTCAAGTGAGAACTAGTGCTAGAGGCCGGCTGGCGGAGAGTGAATGGGCAAAGCCGGTAAGAAGAGTTCAGGTCAGTTTGTGTTTGATAAGACGTGATGGAGAGAGTGAAGGAAGGAAGGAGGTTTTTTTGCTTTTTTTTATTATTATCTCAAGTATATTCGGTTACAACCACCGAGGCCCGAAAACTATATGCAGCGCAAGCTATGACAGAACAAAGCCCCACAATCCAACCCGGCTCTAGTGGAAAAAGCTATCATCCCAAGACCCTCTGGTGTGGGCCCAAACGCACGATCCTGTGAGCAAGAGAGAAGTACAAGGCCGGCTAAGCGGACGACAAAGTGAATCCCGAAAACCCTATGAGCAGGAAACAACAGAAAAACTACTTGCCATAACCTCCTACCACCTGAAAAATCAAAAACCCCTCCAAGGATGACGAACAAGGTGAGTAAAGCCTAACCAATACAAAATGAAAAGAAAGACAAACAGGAACACCATGAGAAGAAAACCCAACCGAGACATAGAATAAAAACTACACTAAAGAACTCAAGAAAGCGGCCGGCCATCACCCATTGTAAACCTGGGGCAATCATAACACGAAAGAAGCCGGAAAGCAATTACATCGATCCAAGGCATTGAGTTGGCCCAAGGAGGTAGTGCAATACCATGGACTGCCGTAGGAAGGAAAAGAAGGAAGGAGGAAAGGTATGGTTAATATAGGCCGTGGACGGCTTTTAACGGGTAAACACTTGTACACTATACCAACAAGGAAGGGTTTAGGACGAATATAAGGATACTTCTTGAAGTTTATGTAAGCTTGGAATAGACTTTTGAGCCGCAAAAGAGCCGCAGGGGTCCACCAAGAGGCCCGAAGACCTAACGTAAAAAGCTTCAACCACAACTACTTGATCCTCCCGACAACCACCAGGACTCTGCTCTGTCTTTTGTTTCAAGTTTGAAAGCCATCGGACATCAACATTCAAGACTATATTGATCCGCTCCCACAGCCAATACACTACCAGATACTATTACGTTGAAACAGAAGCAGAACAGAAATGGAAAACACGAGGAGGATGGCCACGAAGTGCCCCTATTGTTGCCGGTGTTATCAGCACGCTGCTGGCTATGAAAAACCCGTTTGGACGATACATCATTATATTATGCTCTTCCACCCTGATATCGCAGACTGTGGGCCAGGAACGTGATCCGCGCGGACATCTTTTATACAAGATGAAGAAGTCAACCAATCCGTCCCTAGTTACGCAGATGAATTTGCAGAGGGCGGGGGAAATTCTGACTATGAGTCTGACCCAGCAATTTTAGGCTATGATTCAGGAAGCGAACAGGAGAGAGGCAGTGATATAGAGCATGATTCGGACTTGGAGGACGTTTCCCGACAGCCGGATAAGTCGATCCCTGGGAGTCAGCAAACGATCACAGGTGCTGGAAGACCAAAAAGGTGATGTTGCTGGATATAAGGAGCTTAACCAAGGTATGCTCGATGATCCTGAGGCCCCATTTTGTTACGAGCACGACTTCAATTTGACTAGCTGGTCTGTACGGAGCAAGGTACCGAAGACTTAGATTAACGATTACTTTGGCAAAGGCCTGGATGGTATTGAACACGGATCATTTGGGTCAACCAACAGATTGGAAAAACAACCTCAAACTCTGGACCCATTCAGAGAATATTTATCATGGACCGAGGCAACGCTAGAAAGCGGGAAACATTTAACCACGTTCTACTACCGAAATATTGTATCCTGTGTCAGCTACCTCATCCGGGAGGTCGCTTAGAGAGGAGATATGGCTTATGTGCCAATATGCGAATATGATTCAAGTGGTGATCGATTATACTCTGAGATGCACACATCAGATTCGTGGTGGGAAACTCAGGTATGCTTAGTCCACGATCACTTACCAGTATAGTACAAAGATCTATTAATAGGAAGCACTCCCGCAGGCTCGACTGTAGTCCCTGTTATCGGATTGTCTGACCAGAGTCACCTCACAAACTTCTCTGGAGATAAGAAAGCGTGGCCGGTATATGTAACGATTGGCAATATCCTTTCCCGGATGCGAAACAGCCCAACAAAGATGCCAATCCTACTACTTGCTTTGCTTCCTGTGCCACCAAAACCAAGTCATGAATCAGTCCTCGCCGACAAAACCCAGCGGCAGATGAATGGTGATGCTCTACAGGCTGTCTTCGATCTTATTCTGGCCCCATTGCAGGAGATTGCTGAAGACAGCGCCGTGATGGACTGCGCAGATGGAAAAATGCCCCTATCTTATCCAATCTTATCAGCCTGGATTGCAGACCATGTTGAGCATACCACATTGCATGGAATAACCAGAAATTCCTGCCCGCAGTGTGAAATTCCGGTCACAGAACTTGGTCAGGATCCACAAAATACATACAAGCCATGGGACTATGCCGCTTATGCGCGAAAGACAAGGGAGAACAAACAAACTCAAGCCACACATATCGCGGACTATTTTAATCAAATTGGGGTGAAAATGGACCGCGATGTATTCTCAGGGCTCTACCGAGTAAACCCCGCTGACCTCCAGAAACCCGACCTTTTACACAACATCTATCTCAGACTTTTTAAGCATGTGATGAAATGGATAGAAGGATTCCTGAAAAAGAATAAACCGCAGCAGGCATTTGATGATATCTGGACAGAATTGCCGCCTTATCCCGGTTTCTGTGCGCCAAAAAAGGCTTATCGAGAAGTCATGCAGTGGCAAGGCAAGGAAATGCGAAACCTTGGCCACTGTATTTTCGGCGGTATTGGCGTCCGCATTGCGAAATCCAGATAGTTCTCAATAACTACCTTTCAAGCGGGCATTACACTGTGTCTGCTCACTGATTGATTTCACTCTCATGACTCAGTATCACAGTCATACGCCGGAGACACTCCATTACATAGAACTGTATCTACGGACCTTGCACAAAACAAAGGACATATATCTTGAGTTCCGTACAACTAAGGCTATATGCGCACAGGCTGAGCGTCAGGATTGGGAATTGAGGGAATGGATTGCCAATGAGCACAGAACTAGGGTCGGCACTAGATCCACCGCCAAACGGCGTCGGCCACTAGGCGAAGACCGGATTGAATCGGCCAATCAATTGGCAGAATTGATACTGCGGGAAAAACACTTCCACTTTATTAAGATGCATTACCTAAATCACTTTCTACAGCATGTGCGACGTTTTGGGTCTGTTCTAATGTATTCCACAGATATTGGCGAGCTGGCGCATAAAGAGCAGATCAAGGAAGGGTACCGCATGTCAAATAAAAATGAAGGGGCACGACAGATCTTGGTACAATACAGCCGGCAACACGCTATTGGCATGAGATTATTAACAATAGACATATTACGGACGGCGGGCGATACTGTAGGAACTGGCAACGTCAGTGTTTCTAGTCCAGGGATAGGTATAAATACCTGCCTGCGCTACCAGATTTCCCGGCAAGTCCTGAAAGGGCAGACACTGAATGTCGGCATAGCTTTCAAGCATTGCTGTGGATTAGAGATTCCCTGTGACGACTTGGCTGCAGAATTGGTTAAATACATCCACCAGGCCGTGACTGATGAACGGCAGCTCCCAGTTGACCCCAGTGAACTGAAATTCTGTCAGGCCGAGCTATTCACGCAGCTCGAAATTCCTGTTCCAGACTTTCAAGAAACTAATATCTTCCAGGTTCATCGTGCGCGCTATACAGGAAAGAAGTCATTCCGAAACTCTGGTGCCAGAAACGATTGGATATGGATACAGGCTGGCAGGCCGGATATGTATGGTGAACTTCGCGGACAGGACATAGCACGCTTGGTAGAGCTATTTAAGATAAGATATATGCAGATGGGGGTTGCAAGTCGGCTAGCATTTGTTCAAGTAGTTGATCCAGTGAACGGTGGCAGATTTCATGGGTCAAGTGGGCATATACGAGGCTGCAAGTGGCGCAATAGTTTGGATATGAGGTTAATCAATATTGGAGTTGTAGTTGGGCAGGCACATGTGGTTCCTTATAGGGATGGGCAATGGCTAGTAAATCACTGGATTGATCTGCGGACATTTAATGACATTTATTGAAACGTTCTATGTACATATTTAGTCAGAAGATAGAAATAGAAACCTAAAATATTAAAAACAAAGAACTATAGATTCAACGGACAAGCCCGCCTGGATCCGGATGGAGAGAACACTGTCTGGGAGAAGTGGCGGAGAATGGGTTGGTAAACTAAAACTGGTGGGAACCAGCCCATGTACACAGCTAGATGGAAAAATAAAGGTCCTGGGCATGAAGCATTTGAACACAGTGGGGGATCCTGGAGTCGGAATTGAGAGTCCAGGAGCCCCCCTGTGTTTGGCTTCTTCATGCCAGGAACTTGGATGAACATGAAGTATCAGGAGGCCAGTGGGTCAATCTAGTCGGCGCGCGATGGCAGGATCAGGGACAAAGAATGGGGGGTGGGCGTGAAGGGGCCGCTGGGCGTGATAGAAAGAAGACGGCAGGTGGGAGAGGTATGTCGGTGGGGGGCGGTCTGGAGCACAACCTATGGAGTGTTTGGAGAAAGGAAATTGGCATTGCAAGGTAGTGGGCGCAATTGGTTAACAAAACGAGAATCCGGACGTGCCAGGCGTCCGGGGCGAGTCCGATTTGCCAGAAGTCAATTGCCTTTTGTTGGAGATAGGCGGTGGAGAATGAGTTAGAATATGAAAAACGGTGGGGATCAGCCTGAGATCAGCGGATGCAGTCGGAGGGAAAAATAAAGGTCCCCGGCATGAAGAATACGAACACAGTGGGGAATGCTGGAGTCGGAATTCAGAGTCCAGCAGCACCGCTGTGTTCATATTCTTCATGCCGGGAACTTGGATGAACCTGAAGTGTCGGGAGGCCAGCGGGTGAATCTAGTCAGCACCCGACGGCAGGATCAGGGACAAAAAATAGGGGGGTAGGCATG
>QOVD01009978.1:0-11137 GCA_003521225.1 Tuber microsphaerosporum
CCCCGTGGTCCCCCACACTAATTTGTCTTACCTGGCAGGGCCCATTGTCCTCCACAATGACGGCCGTCCTGAGGGTTTGAGGACGGGCGTGAACCGCGTTTTGCTGTCCCGTCCGGTCCAGGGCTCTTGGCAGTCTCCCCGTGGGGCCCTACGGGGCCCCGGACCGTTGGGAACACTTCTTACGAGAAGTGACCCAAGCCGCCAGCCCAGTTATGGTTTTAAACAGCCTTGGTCAGCTGGTGGAAATCATTGGTGGCCGCTGGGGCCGGGAAGTGCCGAGGCAGCTGCTAGATCAAATTTGAAAACAACTCAGGCTAAGGCTGTCAGATGCCCAGGGAGGGCTGCCGGGTTATTCAAATTTTAATATACACACGCGGCCGGATTGAAATCAGAAGGTCCTATTCTGGACTAGCGCATTTCAAGTGAAAACTAGCCATATACGGTATTAACTCGCCAACCTTGGAGGGACATTTCAACTTGCCTGGGGTGCTGCATAGCGAGTTTGGCAAATTTCTACTATATGTGGTTAGTTTTCACTTGCTATGCGCTTGTCCAAAATAAGGCCTTCTGACTTCAATCCGGCCGCGTGTGTAGACTACGGGACCTGCAGATCCCCGGGTAGCCTGCAGATACCTGCGAACGGCCTGCAGGCTTTTCACTTTGATTGTTCCCAACATAACAATAAAACAAGGAGCTTTCGGTGCTAGAGATTTCACTTAAGGCAAATCAATGGCGTTAACCGATCAATAACCACGATCTCTAGGCCACACTTACGGCATACTTGGCGGATTCAAAAGTCTCCGGAAATCTCTCACGTTTTAACTGGAGACTTGGCGCCAAGATTTCCGGAGACTTTTGAATCCGCCAAGTACTCGTGGATTTATATTAACCAATATACCTTATCTAACCTCCTCTTCACCAAACCTAAGTAACTTTTCTAACTAGGATATGGTTAATACGGGAGATTTAGACCATGACCAGCACTTCAGCCTGCAGCTGACCCAAGTCTAGCTCGGCTCCAATTTTGAGAAGCTGCTCCCTGAAAAAGGCTAGGTCCGTAAGGTCGTAACCAAAGCAGGGAGGACTGGCAGTCTGGGTTCACTGCTTACAAGCGCGTTGATGGTATCCGGGTTATTAATCTCACCGGGAAGATCATAGCACAGAAAAGCGTGAGGGTTGAGGTGCTACGATGAGGTGCTCGCACGCAAGTCCACAGTGAGTTGTCCATGCTTAGGATATTTCTTTGTTGTGGTAATTCTCTTGCAACTGCCAGACAACACACGTTTTGGCTTGTGGTACGGGGCGATTAGTCTGGCTGCCCATTTCGTAATATTCACTAGGGAGCCCATCGAGTGTACGAAGGAATTCAATTTTGTCCTAATCGTGCCGCAATTGTAATTGGTAGGGGTTTCATAATATCTGTAGGGTCGCCTAATAGATACTGCAAGTTACCCTTATGCTCTGTGGATTCACATTGAGTCTAATATGGTCCATACTATGCTGGTCACGGGAATAGAGATATTCTTTGTTTCGGGGATGTCTGTAGATGTCGAGAGACCAATTTTTCCAAGCCAAGTACATTGAGATAGTTACTAAGATAGAAAATGAAACCCAAAACACGCGGGGGAATTGAAAAAACAAAAGGAAAAAAGGAAGTCCGCCAATGGCTTCCTTTTTTTTGGTTCCTATAGAGATGTTTCACTGCCGGAAAAGTTTGGTACAATTGTCGCTGCCCTTGTCGCCGGAGATCGTTTGCCACCAATATATCCCGGGATGACAATGGGGGCGCTTTGGGGCCAGGTAAGGGAGGAGGGTGAGAAAAAATAAAAATAAATAAAGAATCTGGCGATAAAGTACGCGAGGTGTAGGAAACTTGATGATCTCGTGGTTGGGGAGATGAAGGATGATATATATGCTGGAAGTCGACAGACCCATTGTCGGAAAGCTATGACCCCGCGCTTAGCTAGTAACCTGCTAAGCCTTACCTCCGAGACGCGTTCCGGTGAGTGATACCCTGTGCGCTTTGCCTAATTGGTAATGGGATGTTCCAACCCGGTATCTATTTAGAAAGAATTAAGGATTTTTTACCTTGTCTTTTTACAACTGCTCTTCTAATATAAAATACTTCTACATTTAGCGTGAAACTCCTCATTTCCGATCGCCGCAGTCAGCTAGGTGATGACATTATCAAAGCTATGGAATGTGTCAAGTCTTGGTCTCTCGCTGGATTTGGATTTGCTGGAAGGGGGTCGGAACTTAACGAGATGGAAAGTACTTTGGAAGCTCTTGGAGTTCATAGCCTTACACAAGTCTAAAGGCATTTTCTTGGTCGTTAGAGTGGATTTCTGAAGGAATGAAGCTCCAGGAAGGATATGTTATCATTCACAATGTTTCTTTGGTTTTATTTTCCTTTACTATGTTGGTCACTTGAACAATTGTTTTACTTTTTACTCTTTCCTAGCAATCTGAGTCAATCAGCATGCCAAACCATTAAAACAATCTCTGCAATAAAACACCCCCTAAACATCGGCCAGGTCACATATTGTAACAGGGCTATTTTAGCTCCTAAGTTTAGGCAATAGGACTATGATAGCCCCCTACATTTCGTCCAGTCCTCTCATTCCGGGGCGCAGTCCGTCCTAGCGTCCTCAAAAAAGATGGACTATTGGCTGTAGTCTGTCCCGCCCATTATACTCAGGTATCTGCTTTCCTATCCACACTGTCTATCATCAGTTGGATTACTTTGTGGAAAAGGTTTCTGGTCATAATATCTAGGCGGGTCTCTTCCTCCATACCCAAATCAGGTTTTGCTGTTGCCTACCCTGATGTGACACGGGTTCCCTCCTTTTGGACTGCGTGTTGAGAAGTATCACGGCATTCTAAAGTATTTGGCTAGCAGTGTTTTGGGGGGGGCTTGCACCTACATGAGCGGTAGTGAGCCCCATGTCTAATTCGGCCCTTTTTTCTTTCTCGGAGGGTCCTCTTGCTCTACTTTCCTACTTGTGCCCCTAGTAGTCGGGTATGTGTTGTTTATGAGACTTAATTCAATGGAGGAATATAATAGAGGTGTAATATAGTAGTCATGAGGGATGGGAATATTCAAATGCTTTTATCTGGAACTAACGAAGGGAAGGTAAAGTGGGCTCAAACAGAAAAATTATTCCAAGGCAAGAAACCTTCTCTGTTGTCTTTTCTCTAGCCCTCGCAGCCGCCGGACCTTCCCCAAAACATGTATGACTGGTAGTGATCACCCAGCTCTAAAAGATAATTCACAAAATCTCCCCGACCTCCCCAATCCCGCTAAGGCTCCTCCGAACCCCGATGGATAACGTTGCGGTTACTGGGGAACCGCTTAGCTTGAGAGGATCACCAACCGTGTACTGTAAGGAGGGTAATAATTGAGAATAATGCTAGGACGTCCAGAATTTCCCCCTTTGGATTAAGGGAAGAACGCACGAGGAAAGATTCTCTTTCGACCCTCAGTCGAGACAAAGGGAAAAATACAACAGACCTTGCTGGGAGAGCACTCCAACGCTCTAGCTAGACTGTTAATTATTCCAATTCTTACAATAAGTGGGGCTCCAGGATGTGTTGAAGACACAAAATTTGAATTGCCTACTAGTACTTTTTATTTATTTTTATATTCCCCACATTTAATGTCTATGAATAAGACAACAATGACGAGGAAGGAGGAGGTCTTCCCACTGAGTCCTAATTTGTTAAAAAGCCCGATGTTGTTTCCACTTTCCACTTTTTTACTCAAGAGGAAAGAGTGGGAGATAGGGAACGAGAGCGGGGGGAAGAAAGCAATTAGACTAAAACCATTACCATTAGAAATCGTGGGATCATTCGGAAACAGTGCATGGTTAGTGGTGGTTGATTTCGTTCTTCCAGATCTCGAGACTTTCTCTTCATTACGTTTCTTTATTTTATTCTCTTCCCCTTTAGAAGCGTTATTCAAGAAGGAATCCTGCTCCAAATACTAGCACCCCATAACGAGGACCGGTATTACTAGACTCTTGTATCACTATAGACCCCTGTCCCCTCTCTCCTATCGCTTCCCCCTCTTTTGGCCTAAAGCTGGCGTATCTGTTTGTCTTCCTGGAATTAGGCCCTTTTACCGACCAAGTACACAACGCGCCAAACAAGACTATTAGACAAAGGCTCTAATAACTCTTCGGTACTCATCTCGCCGCACCCGAAAATAAAAAGAGACAAAGACATTACGATGGGATGAGGAAGGCACCTAACAGATCATAACCAAGGGAAATAATATCATCGCTTGTGGGTTAAATAACAATCGCTGTTGAAAATAACGGTGTTGGAAGTGGAGGCAATGATCATAGTGAAGAACTTTACGAAGTAAAATGAAGTGGCCCAAGTGAGTAATTTATATCGAGGCAGTTAAGGAGTTAAGAGTTGCTTAAGGAAAGAAAGAAAAGGAAAGACAGGATGGAGGAAATTTATAAGGGAAAATTTTGGAAAAACTCGCGTGTCGTGCTAGCGCATACTCGTACTGCTGCATATAAATGGGAGAATTCCCAAAACATCGCTTTCCAGAAGCCTCGAGTGACGGCAGGTGATTCTAATGCCTCAATTTTAGAAGCAGGGATTTATCAATTCAGATGTCTGGTTGGATGCCTGTTCTCCTAAGTGCCCAAAGGGCCTATCCCGGAAAAGGCGAGGACCTGTGGGAATATGGGCTCGGGTATCCTGTATGATGGGGTAAAATTCACAAACTAGCTATTGCTCCTTGCTGTTCCACTCCTTAGTTCATATCCTGCGACAATGTTATATCAAATACTTGGTGCACAACTCTAACGAGATCACACCTGGTCCGATTATCAGACCCTGAGCTAATGACGACTCTGGGCGGATTCTACAATCCAAGGAAGCATTGCAGGGATAGTCACCGTATCCTAAACGCTGTGGGATAAGCATTTATGGCCGAGGCAGAATATGGGGAGCCTAAATTAAGCGGGTTTACAATCAGAATAAACCTCTCAAGCGATGAATAATAAAGCGACGAGGTAGCGAGTGTAGTATGTTTTATTTGCGCAATACAAGGGAGCGTGGGGGGCCCCGAGGATCGAGGCTGATTATCCGAGTTGTAGCGTGATATATAGCGCCCAGGCACAATCAAAGAAAAAAAAGAGACGCTAGAGAGCCAGGGATAGTTGATAAGTTATCTAAAGTCTAAAGTTCAAGCCGAAGAAACAGAAGTAGATAGGATCCATTCCCCTAAAGGGGTCGTGCTTTAAACCCATCATCATTTCTGCTGTAAGTCGAGAGGCTTCTGTTGGCACTGCAAGACCCAAGGAGCCTGAGGGAGGTGTAGCCCGTTTTCACTCTTCCGGTCAAATTTTGGTTGAAGCTTAATCAATATTCTTCGATATAGCATTCCTGTGAGTGTTAGAATAGCCGGATATCATGTTAATAGATGGTGTGTTTGTAGCACTCAGAATCGGCCTGAGAGTTAGTTGATTTCTAATTGGATACCCTCCCTCGTTGGCAGCAGACACACGAAGCCGAACCCGACTCCTGGTGCTAACTTAGCATAATTCAGACCATCAAAAGTAGTGCAGATTCAGTGGGAATTACGAGGTCAGTCAGATAGCCCGCGCTTAGACATAACCAGAGGTATACAATATTATATTTAATAAAAAATAAAAAAATTCCTCATAATTAACAAAGTTCAAAGCCAACCTCATCTCCGGCATGTAGCATGCTAACTCTAACGCCCCCTATCCCCTCCTCCTTCAAATCCTTCTCAACTTTATTCACGTCCCATAACCGATATCGCAACAATCCTGCCGTAATTCCACCCACATCCTTGGTTTCATCGTGAGCGCTGATCCAATTATCCACCGCCACATGCCGACATATCGAGAGGCCGCCAGGGAACCCGCTGATAATCTCGCCGCCGAGAAGGGAGCGAATGTGGCAGAAAGGATGTATTAATAATGACAGTTTCGGCGGCGGGGATGCCGCTATTTGCGTACGTGCTCCGCTCCCGGGAGTTTGAGGTTGCGATGACAGTGACGATAACCAAGGCCGTAGAGATGCAATAGGCGCGCCGTGTGGACTAAAGAGTATCGAATAGATTTGATTTCCCTGCCCTTGGTTACGGGGAATAACCCACTTAATACCTACCGCATTGTGGAGTGCTGGTAATTCCCACAGCCATTGTGGCGCCATGAACAATAACTCCAGCGAGCCTGCCGGGCTCCCGACTGTAGGTTTCTCCTCCCCGCTTGGAAATTCCACCTTCATTGTCTCTCCCCGCCGGAACAGCCGTAGTCGCTTCCGGTCAAACCACTTCCACCCTAGAACTACCTTCCTTGCCTCTGGCGCTGCGTAGAGAATGGTATTCTTCGCTGCGCCATCCCAGTCAAGCTCCTTCAATGTCCCCTCGTTGCAATGGTCCGTCTTCTTTTGCGAAATTATAATCATATCTGGAACTGGCGATAGCTGGGAAATGGATGAAATACATGGTTGTGTCGTGTGGCTCTGATTAGCGAATAGGGGGTGGTAGACGTAAGGGCTCGAGTGTAGCCAGGGATCTATGAGGAGTACGAACGGCTTCGGCAGCGCGGGGTGAGAGAATGTGAGAGCAAAGGTTGTATCGCTATTCACGCTCTGGACCCGTAGAGACATGATGGTCATGTTATTTTTAAGGTTTTATCTCTTGGAGATCATATTGGCAGTAGTTTTGCGGCAGGTTGGTGAAAGTTTAAGGGATGCGGTTCGATGTCTTCATTGTCCCGTTTTGCTCGCGCCCGCTAATAATGCTCCCACGTTGAGGTTTCAAACCGGGCGAAGAATCTTGGTTTGACAGGAGTCAAGCATCGCCTAAAGTTCCGTCAGATTGTGTGAAGGGGTAGAAATTAGCCGAACATGATCGGTTATACTTGCAAATTGCACTAGTGCTGGAAGATTGGTGGACCAAGCCCTTGGCAGTATAACCAGCAGGTAATTCTTCGAGAGTTTGAGGCGGGAAAACGATACTCATAATTTTCTGAGGTTGCGAACATAGCTGCCATTGCATACAGTAACCGACGGCGAAGCGAGTCCACGGTGAGGCGAGAACGCTCATACAACTTTTATAAGACAGGGATTATTTTTGTATGGGCATTCTCGCTATGCCGTGGAATACTTTATGGGCGAAAAATTGGGCGGGGCCTCAAGATTTTGGTGGTATGCAGTAGCAGTCGTTTTTGCAAACGTCAGAAATTACGAGTACTTGGGTATGGGCGTTAGTGATGGGACGAATGGGGGTATGGGTGGCCCGAGAGTTTACAGTTATTGATGTTGATGGAGATATCTCTTGGGCTACCTATACCCTGTCTGTCTCATCACTAACGTCCATACCCGAATACTCGAGTACATACTACGAAGGTGCAGCGCCTGAGTTTTCTATGTTCCACAAGCGAAGTCCGCTGCCCTTAACCTCTATGGAACATTCAAAACTTAGGAGCTGTACCTCCGTAGAGAACTAAAGCTAGCGCCGACTAAACATGTCTCAGAGCCCGGAGCAGATGCTTAACCGTGCCAAGGTTGATTAAGTAAGATACTCGCCGGGGTCATTGAAAACCGGAAACTAACCACGGTAAAACAGGTGTAAGGCGATCGGGCGATCACAAGGTCTGGAAAGAGAGACATGGGTACAGGACATCTTAAATAAATGCTAGTTGCACTGCATGATTGGCTATGATGGCGAAGCATAAAGAGCTACCAAGGAAAACTGAATTGAGGCCGCAAACGATACAATTGATAGTTCAAACTAGCTAATAATACTAAGTAGAATAATAATACTGATATGTGGAGTAAAATATCAAGCTGATTAAAGAAAGAGACTAACAAACAAGTAATACATATTATAACTGAAGATGATTTGCAAGAAATTCACAATCATTATTGTCATCATAATAATGAGAAAAATAATAAATAGGTAAGATTAGGAAAAGCTGGAGCTAGAGGAGCGGGGAATAGGGGGTATGAGTAGGACAGAGTACAGGATATATGGAAGGCGGAGACTCAGGAGTGTGATGGGAAAAAGATAAAGAGATAGGAGAATGAAGGGGAACTCGGGGAAGTAATAAGTGAAGAGGGCTACCATCGGGTATGACCACCATTAGCAGCTAAAAGGTGAGATACCCAGTCTGGCATTGAAGATGTAAGTTGTACAATTTCAGTCGGAGTAATGTTCTCCCACTCTGCATATATAGCTGAAGTAAGATCAGGTACAGTGGTAGGACGGGGGTCGCGGCGAGTAATTCGACGTTTGAGAAGGCACCAAATTCCCTCAATGGGACTCATATCGGGAGAGGAGGCAGGCCAGGGAAAAAGGTAGTTTGCAATGCAAAGTTCTTGAAGTGTTAACCGGGTTTGACAAGAAACATAAGCAGGGGCATTATCTTGCTGAATATAAACATATCCTGATGTTGTTTGCCCAGCTTGCGATATGCTCAACCACCAAGGGTATAGGTGAGGATGTATGATATGCTCAATATAGGTAGTACTATTGATATGCCCCCAGCTGGAAGTATCCCAAACAACAAGAGGACCTTTTTGGTCACGATAAATAGCCCCCCAGGCCATGATCGTAGTTTGCCGGGCAAAGCGGGGTACCAAACAGTCCTCCTCATACTGTTCTCCAGCCATTCAAGTCACCCAAGTTGTACCACAAATATCTCCAACAGAGAACTCACACTCATCCGCCCAAATCACATCACTCCAATCCCCACTGCTCCAATCCCGAAACCTTTTCCCCCAAGCAAGCATTTTTTCCTTTGATTTTGCGGAAAGAAACGGCTTCTTACGAGCAACAAGGCGATAATAGCCAGCAATTTTAAAGACTTCCTTGAGTGTGGCTTTGCTGAGCCTAATACCAGCAAGTTTAGCAATTCGAGTATAAGGAAGGCATCGATAGTGCGCACTCGAGGTAGCTGTATCGATAAGACGCTGCCGGGTATTTGCATTTACAACTAAGGAACACGAGGAGCTATTTGTTGGTACATGATTGACATCGAGGCTTTGCTGGTCTGCCAGACTTGGAGAGATAGAAGTATGATTGTCATTTGTGATGCGGTGCAAAGAGCTAAGCGGAATACCCAAGGCATCATGAAGTTGCGGGTAGGTCCATTGTACGTAAAACCGCAAGGTACGAACTATGTTATGTACTTGGAAATTGGAAATCAAGATTGGTGGTTCAGGGATTGAGGCCTCGGACTGGATATGAATTGCATTGGCCGTTCCAGCAGACTCCGATTCAGGCCTCTCAACCAAGGCCTGGTACTCGGTTTCCTACTCCTGAGTTATGAAGGGAGGTTGCATAACAGACGAAGTAGTGGCTAGTGGAAGGTTATGGGCCAGGGGAGCAGCAACCGCTGAGAAATTGTCGGCGGATTCAACAGTATGGAGGTGTTTGATACAAGGAGTGGTATCATAGCGGAGTTGTCATATGGGAGTGGAGTAGTGGTGTGGGGGTCTTGGGACGGGGTAGCGGTGGTAGAGGGGTTATGGGTAGAGAGAGTGATAGCCGGAAGCCCTGAAGCGGAACCGTATGTCGAAGAGCATAGACTTTAACCCTGACCCGTATCTGGGGTTATTGCTAATGCCGCCAAAGTAGGAGAAGCGATAGAGTATTAAAATTTGTATGAACTTACTTTAGCCTTCACCTGCGTAGGCTATTCTATTTATCATGAACTGGAGGCCTCAGGAAATCTTTTTGGAAGCCTGAGATTCCTTTAGAACAAATGATTGTTGACCTCATTTTCTCGTCATTTACAAGCCACTTACTTTGTTTCTCGTCATCAGCTTTATTTTTTTTTGATTTTTCATCATACCGGTTTATGAAGAAGTAATCCCTGTTGCTAATTTCCAAGTTTTCGTGACTTCTGGTTGTTTAGTTATCCGAGCAGGGGTCCCCCCTTTCCGGTTTTCGTTGACCCCGGCGAGTACATTTTGCGTCTAATGTTTCCCACGACTAGCTACGGGTGTTCGGTGATATTATCGTGAACAATTACGTTCTGGGGAGGGACAGATGGAATATCCGTCCAAGGTGGAGTGTAAAGATCGCTAGGGTTTCTCTTTGCCGGACGGAAGAGGATACAGGAGAGTGTAAACTGTTTTGTTCGAGAAAATACCATTTCTCCATTCACTATTTTTGTATTTCTTACCCCATTCGTTTTTCTCCCCCTGCCACCTATTTGCGGTTTTCAAAAAGTATCTGGACGCTTTGGCGCCAGTGCTAGGGATATTGAAAGATAAAAATGTTGAATATCCTTAGCTTACTTCTTGTTTCATGTGAGCTTGGCGTACTCAGAAAAAGTTATTTTACCACTGCATCGTATCGCCATCGGGGTTTATATTTTTGGTACCAGTTACAAAAGGGGGTAGTGCAAGTAGTGTTGTTGTGTCCGAATACCGTTTGGGAGGTTTTTCCTTCTGCAATTTTATAAAAGAACTGGATCTTCCTATTTTCATTCTTTTTGGATACCTCCATCCGGACTCATATTTCAGCTCAATCGTTGGTGTTTTTCCAGTCGGGCGCATCGTCCCACATCGAAATGGAGTTTTCCCTCAAATCCCTGTAACCGGGGTCGCTATGGGGATTTATGTTGCAACCGACGAACCCTGAAGCTGCGTTTTATGTTCCAGTTGGATTGAAGAAACCCGGTTTTGGTGAGTGCGCTGACACCTTAGGCAAGTTTTCAGTAGATCTGCCAGATTTGTCCACAAAATATATAATTTCACACACACACCAAAGCCCTTCTACTGGAAAAGCCTGTGCGGGTGTTATCGGTAACGCTTTTCAACCCGAGGCTGAATGCCCCAAATGGCTCACCTGTGGTGCTTGTGCCTAGAATAGGCGTTCTGCCCATAACCCCTTGCATATTCGGATCATATTCCCCTCCTACTCGAGTAAATTGTGCGAGCACCGGTATGATATGTTCTCAGCTAGGCGTTACACATGATTTTGGTGGCTTACCGAAGAATTTGGTATAGTGTAATTGTTTGGACTACGAAATTCTAAAGTCCATTCTGTGCGAGTACTACTGGTGAATTATTATTATTATTATATATCATTAAGCTTATGGAGCCGTAGGGCTATGAAGCTGATTAATATACAAAA
>QOVD01009980.1:0-20905 GCA_003521225.1 Tuber microsphaerosporum
GGAGGGATGAGCAGCCACTTCGACCAGGCAATTACTACATTATCACTAATGGTAGGTCCCCTCCATGCTTCGGTCATCGACTATTCCTCACTCGTGGTAGGTTCTGTCACTACCACTAATGAAGCCCCTCTACTTCGTACGCTTTCATTGCACACCGGAACCCGTGTTAAATCATTTTTTCACTCTGTACGTGACCGGGATCGGCGATGCGTTATAACTGGCAGGTCAGCAGTGATAGCTGGTATTGCTTTTTGGGAAGGCTTCGAAGTCGCTCATTTGTTTCCTTTAGCATATGAGGAGAACTGGAACAATTGCAACCTTAGTCAGTGGATCACCGTTCCGCCGGCCTCTGAATCGCATGGAACCATCAACTCTGTGCAGAACGGGATATTACTCACCCGAGATATGCATGCGATGTTTGACTCTTATCAGATATCGATCAACCCAGATGTGTGCCTAGCCCGACTTTGAAATGTTTGAGGTGTTCGTAGCTAATACCTGTTTAGGATGACCACATGATCGTTTGCTTCACACCTTATGCCAGCGGCTACGGAATTGCCGGTGCACACCTCGATCAACGCTTCCTCAATGATCCACTTCGGCCAGTCGATCAGCTTTTACGTTGGCACTTTCGTCAGGCAGTCCTTGTCAATATGAAGGGAGCTGGAGAGCCCTGTTTTGAGACGGATTTCCCGCCTGGCTCTGACATTATGGGTCAGATCATGAGTGGTCCAAAAGCTAAGGAGAGAATGGAGTTTGAGCTTTTTAGTCGTTTTAATGCACAGGGGGTTTGCGCCTGAGGCAAAGTTAGGTGGCCAAGTGATGTGTACTTAGCGCGCTATAGAATTTCATATAACAGTGTGGAGCACCGATTTCCGCCGATATTCCCCCGAAATCTGCTTACCTGAGATCTGGTATTAAACAATATTTGGAATGGAAACCATTCGAAACAAGTAACGACTACTGTCTAGTTAGAAATAGGTAGATCGTAGGATAGACATTATGCCCAGTCTTTGCGGCTGAACGTAGCAGTGCTGCGAACCGTCTGGGGGCCCCACAGGGACGGCGGGGATAATGCCATTGCTCTGAGTCTTCCCGTCCGTCCCAGACGGACGGGACGACTGACAACACTGGTATTTACACCCCTCCCTCATGCCCATTCTCAGCAGCCCACACGAGAGGTGATTACCACTACGGTCTTTGTTTTCACAACCTTTCACCATTAAATCTACAATCTCAACAATTCCGAAGCGGGATGCACAGCGCAATCCAGTGAACAGGGAACGGTTATCAAAGTCGATACCATAACAGTACAGATCCTGTGCTTCTAAGAGGATTTTGAAGGATCTGTGGTTATTGTAGTCGTCAAAATAACTTAACCGCAAGCAATTTCGCACGATCCGAAAGCTGCTTTTTTTGCGTGTATTCCCCAGCATAGACAAGAATATTAGAGAAAGGGCCTGCTTTGGAGATGTGAATCCTTGAAATCGGAATCGGAACTCGGCGAAAGAGCCTTGACATGCTTAGAATTCAGATAGCTTAAGCATGTTTCTGTAATTGTTGAGTGGGCTGGACTTGAGAAGCTTAGGATGGGCTCGAAGGTACTCCTGAACCGTAAAGTGGATTAACCGGGCCGTGGAACCTTCTTTTTCTACGGGAACAAGTCCCAGACAACAGGCTAGTAACGGTCCTATAGAAGGGACATTGCCGACATCGAGATTCGGCGACCCTGTTTGGACCGCTAAAGCGTGGCATAGTTCATCAGCCTTCAAGCGGCGGTCCGAATGAGAGATCTACATTAAAGCAGCTATGCTGAGTCTTGCATTCTCCCCACCCTGTCCCTTTATTTATCCGATCTAACTTCGTACCGTAAGAATCTCTGAGCCCCAAGCCATCAGTCATTGTGCCGAGCTTTTGTCGCCTGTAACTAATCCTGGTTTCTTGCAGGATCGCATCAATATTCAGCGAGACGAATAGGAGTCTATGATAGATATCTATCTATCAGCGGACGATAACTCAAGGCAGCGTCCCTAGCGTCATTACTTCTACCTACATAGCGGAAATATCTCCCGGGATTTTCTTCAGGATGTCTGCCTCCAGACTACCGTCCATCCTATCTGGGTTTGTATCCTCATCCAGCCTAGTGTGAAGGTATCTAATAATATCACCTCTCTTGGGACTTGTGGGTGTGGTCGTTACTTTTCTAGCGAGACCCCTTCCGAGCTCAGGTTCGATTTGCTGTCTTCTAATCATGAATACTCGAGCGCCAGGAGACTTCCGGAGAATTTAATTTAGCGAATCAGGGGCTTGACTCGATTCCCTAGAACGCATTCGTCTAGGGCGTCGATGCATATGAACGTGCGCTTTTCGGAAGAGGTAGTCTGCAGCATCTTGACAATATCGGCAAACTGCGGTCTCCGTCCAACGACCACCTTCTTCTGGTCTTCATAGGCTTGCACTATTTCCTCTGGTACCTTTTCTATTCTGCTCATAACATGTTATAAAAGTCCTCCCAACCCCCGGATCTCCATCGCAAAACTGCGTTATCGGATTCACTTCCTCTATATGCTTCTTCTCGTTCTCCCTCCCATCTCTTGTGGAAAACTTGCCAGTTTCCGTATCTCCTAGCCAGTGAGGTAAGAAAGGCAAATGCTAATAATAATGATAATCACATGTAATAGTTATACTGTCGAACTAATATAGTACATATATGGTATGTATGATAATAAGTCAAGTACCAGGCTCATTGTTCAATAGAAGTCATGGAGTAGTGAATGGCTTACTCAGAGCACATACTTACTTTCGAGTGCTGCCACCTCACCTACTCGTTACCCGCCCAGTTTCGACGTGCCTCCCAAGTAGAGACTCCGCCAGTAGGCATAACCGGGTCGGCTCAATGCAGATAAGTTGCCTACTTAACCAAGAATGCGGGAATCTTGGCACTCAGGGCTTCGGCAATACCAAGATCTTCTAATACTTGTACCTCAGCAATGCGTAAAGAGGAAAGATCGACAAGGATACAGGCTCTAATAAGGGAACAGCAAAGACCGGTCACCGGACACGAGGATTTTGGAGGCAACAAGTGAATTCGTCAAAGTAATGTAGTAAAAACTACCTGAGGAACACCATAGCAGAGCTCTACAGATCATAATATTTTTATTCGGAGCCACCACAACCACGGCCCCACAGCGACAATTCCTGAAGGCACAGGGGCCTTCAAACCGCTCACAAGCCCCATAATAATTCCGTGAATATCACAGACAACCGCCAATCTACAAAAAACGAAATATAAGAGTGGTGTAAAGCCCAAATCGTCCAATTCATTGAGATGGAAGGCAGAAAAATAAAATACAGAAAAAAAGAAGTTGCGAGGTCTCGCCTAGGTAAGGATATTAAAGGTATCTTGTATCCGCTGCCCTCCTTACAATTCTACCCAGCAAATCAGAAACAAACCGCCCTGAACAACATGGCGATCTGCAGTAGGTTCACTTCTTCTCTTTATGTTTTTGAGAGACCTGCGGCTGCTCAGCAGAGGGGCATTCGGGTGCTTGGGGGAGGGGCATCTGGCTGCTTGGTAGAGGAGCGTCTGGCTGCCCGGGGGAAGTTTCTTCTTTCACCGTGAATGCGGCGGGGAATCGAAGTTGGATGTAATCTTTCAGGGACCAAACGACCAACTATAGCAATTAGA
Organism: Tuber microsphaerosporum; assembly: GCA_003521225.1. NCBI lineage: Eukaryota > Fungi > Ascomycota > Pezizomycetes > Pezizales > Tuberaceae > Tuber > Tuber microsphaerosporum. The sequence goes on from QOVD01009980.1 coordinate 3,689, forward strand.
TTAAACAAATACATTAGCTGAATGAGAAACTAACCGATGAGGCCGCAGCAAATATGACGTGGACTTGCCACTTGGTGATTTTCTGGTCAGACTTAACCATGGCAAATTCCTTGTGCATCCCAGTCTCTATCCTATGCATCTCACCCTGCATCTCATGCCCCATCTTCTTCATTGATTCTACCATCTCAGACCTCAGATCATTTATCATTCCTCCCAGCTTATCACCAAGTTCCCCGATAGATTTTGTCAAATCAACTTTAAAATTTGCACGATCCTGCCATCATTCCCTCAGTTAATTGTAGCTAGGATTTTGTAAATATAATCCATACCTTGATTTCACGGTCCATTTTATCGTCCAACCTATTCATTCTGTCCCACCACTATACCATAGTTTGTTAACTAAAGTTTGCACAATTAGTTTGAGCTAGAGAGACTTACCATATCGCGTGACTGACTACCACCGTTATCCGGTTCCATCTTTGGCATGACATTATCGGAAGCAGCTGTGCTGTTTGTTTCATCTCCATGTTCAGCGCCATCAGGGAACGATTCATCCATGTATTTTCTAAAGAAAATACGTTGGCGGAGAAGGGTAGGGGAGTAGATCCTCGCTTGGCGTGAAAGTCGGAGCATCGTGCTTGTTGTATTGATTGCTTTACTTTCGTGGGCGGATGTTCGATGTGGATAGTTGGGTTGAAGATCTTTAAAGCCTCTTCGTATCCAAGGTTAGGGTTTTCAGAATGCAGCCATGTTTTTGTTCCCGCGATGAAGGGAACGTGATTCCATCTTCCTACTTGTAAGTCACAACAAGAGCCAAATATAGCAATGCGGTTTGGTGGTGTAGTTGGTATCACACCAGTCTAACACACTGGTGATCCCCGGTTCGAGCCCGGGCGAAATCACTTATCTTTTTTTTCACCAGACCCTCCTTTCGTTTTTCACCAGTCACAGCTTGATTCATTTCATTAGCTCCAATTCGCTGCTTACTAATTAATGGGTAAGAAACCCTTTAACCACAACACCCGGGAGCTAAGCAATCCCCAATTCCAAACAAAGAGCCAATTCATTTAGGATTCGGACGTCTTGACCCCAAGATCTATCTAAAGGGTTTCAATCGCTACTGTGGCTTAGCATAGAACCTCAGAGTGCGCCCGGTTGCTGACAATCCACGGGCAAACATCAGTGCCAATCCCATGATTCTATAAAATATTGCAGTTTCCTAGTTACAAATCACGCGGCCGCCTACTCTTGGCTCACGAGTGACCGTTGCGCTGAAACGGCTAAATAGCTCAAACTCCATTCTCTCGCCGGCTTTTGGGCCTCTCATAATCTCGCTCATCACATCTGAGCCAGGCGGGAAATCATGCTCAAAAGTTGGCTCTCCAACACCCTTGATATTAACGAGTACTGCCTGGCGAAAATGCCAGCGTAGGAGGTCATCAGGCGGCCGGAGTGGGCTATCGGTGAACGTCTGGTCGAGATGACGACCTGCAATGTCATAGTGAGCGAGATCAGCTGTGAAGCACACGATCTTGTGGTTATCCTAAACAGTTATTAGCCACGAAGCCTTGAATACCTAGCCCTACATACATCAGGGTTAATTGCCTAATCATAGGAAGCAAAGAACGAGTGCATCCCGCACGCGAGCATGATCCCATTCTGGACCGAGTTGATGGATCCGTGGGACTTATTGGCGGGGGGAACGGTGATCAAACGACTGAGATTACAATGATTCCACTGCCTCTCGTATGCCAAAGGAAATATATGAGTCGCTTCGAACCCCCTCCACCTGCCGACATGACCAAACATCGCCTGCTTGCCTGTTATAACGCATCGCTGATCTGGCTGGAACACAGCATTGCGGAACGATTCAACACGAGTCCCAGAGGGCAACGAAACCGCACAAATTAGCGGGACTTCATCGGTGACGCTGATGGAACCTATTCGCACTGAGTAGCGGCCAATGATGGAAGCAATGAAGAAACCTGCCATTAGTGACAACAAAGTAATTGCCTGGTCGAAGCTGTTGCCCATCCTTCCTAACCAACTGTTTGCTGTCATCATATAGATAGAAAGTATCGGTAAAGAAACAGATGATCTCCAACATGGAATAGAGATTGGCGTTGGTAATACCTTCAGAGGCCCAGAGACCTCCGAGCATAGTATCACGACTGTCGGAAGCGTAGATGTGGGTATCACGCCACGCTAAGCGATCAGTAGGCGGCGTGGTTGGTAGACTATCTTCGTCTGTCACAGACATGCTTTGATGAAAAGGGAGGAAATTTTGTGTTAATGTAAAAGGAATGATTGCGATGGAGAGTTATGGGATAGGTTGCAAGGCGGTGACAAAAAAAAGCGGTCACAGGGGGTAGCGGAGAGAAGCGAAGAACCTTGTTGGCTTTAGCAAACTTTTAGCATGCTTGAGTTTTTTCCCGGAAACCATGACAGGGACTGAGGGTTTAGTGACCAGATCCAAGAAGGACGCTTCGTACTAACAGAGTGTAATCCTGTTTAAAATCTGTAAAATTAACTTATTTGGGTAATTGTGATTGAATCTCCGCGGAATCACTCGTTTCCATCATATGCCGTGGCAACCATAACGTAATCTTTCGTAGAGCTATCCTAATTCCGTAATTGTCCACTAACTTTCTCTCCGCGAGTAGCACACCATCTACGTACCCACCCTTCCGACATACCACCTGTCACCGCTCGAGTTCCAAAGCGCTTGGGACCATACAACCGAAACCCCTCATTAGCATCGATTAACAACAATGTGTCCCTTTCTAATGTTCCATCATGCCATATAGCTATATCACGAGAAATAAAGACTAAATGGCTAGCTTTGCAGGAAGAGAGGTCCAGGGGCTTTTCATCACCTTTGCTCGGAGACAAATGCCCGAATCGGATAGATTCATTTAAACACTAAGGTCTGAACATTGCAAGGTTTTCACCACACCTTAGTTAGCTAGCCGGTATATCGCATTGCATGGGTGTGAAAAATATCGGAACTTCACTTTATTTCTGTTTGTCTAAAAACATCCTCGGGTCAATGGTTCAGATGGGAGGGAGGAAGAGAAAATAAAAGAGCATATCAAGCGCAACTCCTGGGCTAAAGATTTCTCCTCTCTACGACTTCATTCACTGCTTAGAGCTAAGAAATGTAGCCTTCCCCGCCGACTCACCGGCAGTCTACGAATTATACTGGTCCCCAGCGCAGCGCGCTGCGAGAGCCCACCCATCCCTCATCGCCTCCCAGTGCTTTGTAAACTCCATCTGGCAATCTTCGCTCCCGTCATCGATGGTAGACACCACCGTGTCTCTGCCATACGCTGACCGCTTCCGGATTCGCTAGCCGGGTGATGTGGGCTTTCCTCTCGGGGCACATATCGATGGAGGCAGTGTGGAGCGCTGGGAGGATCTTGAGTATTCCCTCTGCTATGAGAATATTTGGACGGGGACATGGGAGGAGTACGATGCGTTTAACGCAGATCACAGAGTTCATGCAATGATGGATCTATACAATGGAGCGGGGAGTTGTGGGGTCTGGAGGAGTTGACAGGGTTGGGTAAGTCCCCCTGCGCTCCCCCCCCCCACTTGCCTTGTATGCTAACCAGCTCCAGCTCTCTCTATCAACAACATCCCCTAACAAAGGAACCCTTCTAGTATACCCACTTCTAAAGCACGCAACGGCATACACAATCCTGCATCCCTTCATCACCCCCTCCGCCCCCCCGATAATCAACACAACCCTCACTTCCCAGACTCAGTCCATGGGGTGTCAACAGTTCAACAATTCAACGCATCCTCATCTCCGCCTCGAAGAGATAATGACGCATAGGCCTCGCATCTCACCGGGCGACTACATCTTCTGGCACTGCGACACCATTCACGCCGTGGATCGGGTGCCTCAAGGAACCAGCGATAGCTCTGTACTGTACATCCCGGCGGTGCCATGGACTGTGGAGAGTCAAGCTTGTGTTGAGCGGCAGAATGTGGCGGAGAGGAGTGGGATCTCTGCGGAGGATTTTCCGGTGGTAATTGGGGTGGAAATTTGAGGGGACGATTCCAGGACGATTTTTTCTTCTTTGTTTGCCACTGGCTTGCTAGAGAGTAGGGGATTGTTTCAACTGCTATGGTTCAGACCTATGCCAACGAAAATTATAACATCCTTTTTTCTTTGCTTTTGTCTCTAATCTTTGCGGGTTCGGCCACTCCTGTTTACTACGTTCTTGCATTCCTTCAAGCCTTATACTTACCCCCATGGTGCCTTTCCAAAATCGCGATAACGTACCTGAGGGCATACCAAAACATACGGCACAAGGAAATATTTAGCGAGTGTGGGAAAGGTCCTAGGGAAGAAGCACCCACACAGGAAAACCTTAGCTACTATTTTGTGTCCTTACGAAATATTTTGTTGTGCCGTATCTTTCAGTATACCCTCAGGTATATTAACTCCCACCCCTTCTTTTGGAGGGTGGGTACTGGCACTTTACTGACCCGATCGGAAAGCCCGCACCTACCCTAAGCTTCATTACCCACTGAGGCAACAAACTGACCTCCAAGTCAGGAATTTCTAGAATTTCTAAAACAAATAAATATGATAATAGAAAAAAAAAAAAAGAAAATTTACTTCCTATGGTCGAATTACCATCAGTGCCACCCGGGGATCTCATAATAGGAGAAGTTGTTCAAGTGGCATCGTATAAGTGGTATAGGTAGATTAGTGTCGCCGAGGTTGCCCAAGTTTAGGGCAGATGCGGATTTTATGATGAGGAGAGCAGAATTACCGTTCATGCGGCTACATGCCTTGGCCGGGGGTAGAAGATTGGTATACTATGTCGTGAAAATACCACCTCTAGGATAGAGGCAGGCTAGTCGCAGCAAACTCACCCTCAGCCCTAGCGAAAAAGAAAACAAGCAAAATACAGGGTGCTTTACTAGGAGAGGCAATTGCAATTTGGGCCAATTCATTGAGATGGAAGGCAGAAAAATATAATACAAAAAAAAAGAAGTTGCGAGGTCTCGCCTAGGTAAGGATATTAAAGGTATCTCGTATCCGCTGCCCTCCTTACAATTCTACCCAGCAAATCAGAAACAAACCGCCCTGAACAACATGGCGATCAGCAGCAGGTTCACTTCTTCTGTTTATCTTTTTGAGAGACCTGCGGCTGCTCGGCAGAGGGGCGTTCGGGTGCTTGGGGGAGGGGCACCTGGCTGCTTGGGAGAGGAGGGTCTGGCTGCCCAGTGGAGATTTCTTCTTTCACCGTGAATGCGGCAGGGAATCGAAGTTGCATGTAATCTTTTAGGGACCAAATGACCAACTATAGCAATTAGATTAAACAGATACTGTAGCTGAATGAGAAACTAACCGATGAGGCCGCAGCAAATATGAAGTGGACTTGCCACTTTGTGATTTTCTGGTCAGACTTAACCGTGGCAAATTCCTTGTGCATCTCAGACGCCAGATTGTTTATCGTTCCTCCCAGCTTATCACCAAGTTTCCCGATAGATTTTGTCAAATCAACTTTAAAACTTGCATGATCCTGCCATAATTGCCTTAGTTAATTGTAGCTAGGACTTTGTAAATATAATCCATACCTTGATTTCACGGTCCATTTTATCGTCCAACCTATTCATTCTGTCCCACCACTATATCATAGTTTGTTAGCTGAAGTTTGCACAATTAGTTTGAGCTAGAGAGACTTACCATATCGCGTGACTGACTACCACCGTTATCCGGTTCCATCTTTGGAATGACATTATCGGAAGCAGCTGTGCTGTTTGGTTCATCTCCATGTTCAGTGCCATCAGGGAAGGATTCATCCATGTATTTTCTAAAGAAAATACGTTGGCGGAGAAGGGTAGGGGAGTAGATCCTCGCTTGGCGTGAAAGTCGGAGCATGGTGCTTGTTGTTTTGATTGCTTTACTTTCGTGGGCGGATGTTGGATGTGGATGGTTGGGTTGAAGATCTTTAAAGCCCCTTCATATCCAAGGTTAGGGTTTTCAGGAATGCAGCCGCGTTTTTGTTCCCACGATGAAGAGAACATGATTCCATCTTCCTACTTGGAAGTCACAACAAGAGCCAAACATATCAATGCAGTTTGGTGGTGTAGTTGGTTATTACACGAGTCTAACACACTACTAGTATCCGGTTCGAGCCCGGCCAAAATCATTCTCTTTTTCCCCCTTCTCACCATTTTTTTTTCATTTCTCATTCACAACGTCATCTATATCATTAGCTTAAATCAGCTGCTCATCAATCTATACCACTGGGGAACCTATAACCGAATGAAGGAATAACAAGAAAGAGTGAGGTTGGTCATTAATACAGTCAATAGAATAATTTATTTACACGAGTGAGAGCCTGTGACTAGTTATCCTCTATAATGATGACCATGATAATTGACCAGAGAAAACGGGATGAAAGAGAGAGAGAAATGAAATCCATTGAGAACGAGCCATTTTCCCCAGCTCAAACCTCCCACCACTAACGCTTCGATAATTAGCATAGTAGTTAGTCCGCCTTTGCACCGGGGGGGAGTCGGCCTGCCTGAGTGCTGTCGTTCAGGTTATTGGGCTGCCAGATGTTAGCTTTCGCAAACTATTTAGCATGCTTGAGGTTTTTTTGGGCAACCATGACAGGGGCAAAAGATTTAGCGGTTATTTGACAGGATGCCCCTGCATAGCTCAGAATTTAACAGAATCCCCGTGTGCAAAAAAAGTTTGATAGAATGTCCCTGTAGGCTGAGATATCATATAAGAGAAGAAATGCAGGTGCAGACTTCAGTGTAATAATAACTGCCTTGAATTCGGTCATCTCCCTCCATCTACTGCCTTTATCAACAAGGAAACTTTACTCTTCTACTTCCAATCAGGGCCTCTCTTTCTCCTCCAACTTTTTGCAGCCACCGATTCTAGGCTTTGAATAATAAAATGAGAACTCGAAGATACAACCTCACTTGTGCCATCATACTACCTATTATTGGCAATCCTAGGGAGGACAATACCCTTAAGCTCCCTGATGGACACATCAAATACGATGAGTATAGAGAGCTCCCTAGAGTACTTGCCTAATCACATTCTACTAGCCTTAATATTTGTTGTATTAGCATAATATATTTTTATTTTCCACTTAAAGCATTCCACTATGAGCTACACCAATAGAATGGGAGGTGGGGTGGAGTCTCAAGATTTTGGTGCTATGCAATAGCAGTTGTTTTTACAATCGTCAGGCAATTACAAGTAATGAAAATACTTGCTGGGGGGATATGTCGTAGGGGGCATTCTATCAAACTTTTTTTCACAAGGGCACTCTGTTAAATCCGAGCCTACACAGGGGCATCCTATCAAATAACCGAAGATTTAGCGACCAGGTAATTTGAAAAGGATCCCAGAATGACGCTAGGTGATGAGTTAGTTTATAATGGGAGACTAACAGAGTTCAATTCAGGGCACTCATCCCTCTAGTGCACCACTATAATACCAGGGTACCATGGACCACAAGTGTAGGGTCCATAAAGTCAATCTAAATCATATTAGCCAGAAAATCGTATTTCAAGAAATAAATTACGAACTGCCGATTTCCGTGAGAAGATGCTTCGGACTCCCCCAGTGAATTACACCTAGAGCGACCCCAACCTGCAGCCCCGTCTCCCGCTAAAGCGTTCCAACCAGCCTAGCAGTCGCAGCTTCCCCAACGTACCGCTCCCGCTGAGCCTCCGTCCGCTCCCTACTCCTCTCTGAAATATCCCTAATGTTGGATAACGGAGACGCTGTTCAGGGTGCATGAGGTATGTTCATAGCCGCAAGGCAAGTCCCCATAGCGGCAGCCTGGCTGCTCAATTCTCCCGCTATCCTGCCTCCTGTCATCTGAAAAAACCTTGCCCCCATCTTCCACCGTATTCTGATCGATGGCATATATGCCCATCAGTGTATTGCCGTCTGCAAGAACCGTCCCGATTGTCCACTCCAGGACATGTTAGACCTCCCCACTCAAATCCGTAGCAACAAGATACTTTCGCACTCGCTTATTACCTTGCCCTGCCTTCTTGACTATCGACTCATGTTCCCTACGCAGAGTTGCCCTAATGGCACATTGAGTCTCCGGTGTAGAAATGATTGGAGAGAAGATCATCTCCATTCGCTGAGCATGATACAGACCACGGGGTTCCACTTCTGTATCTAAGGGCATTGGCGTAGAGTTATACGACAGTAGGTCAAAATTTGTAGAAGGATACACACCTGATGGTCTATTTTTTGTAGCAGATGTTGTTCCAGGGACGCTACCCCACTGGGTGATCAATATCGAGGGCAGCACGGAGCGAACACTATACCTAGCACTCACAGCCTTCCCTATCGGAAAAGTCAGAGCCACCACCATTAGAATGTAGGCAGGAGTTCATACGTTCTTCCCTCGCAGCAGCCAGTAAACCCCCTGCTTGTCCTCCGCATACTAATAGCCCCCCTTCCTAATGTCTATTTCACCTCCTTTCTCTTCTCTTACTTCCGCCCCTATCGGAATCGCCCACAATTCTGATCATAATTTGATCATACCTGGACCTTTCTCTGCTGTCTCCTCCCTTCTCGCAGTGCTACTTTTTACTGCTAGGGCCGGAACCATTTCTGAGCGCAGCGGCCCTCTTTTTCCTCTCCTCTTACTCCTAACAGGTGAATTTGATCCAACGCTTCCCTCGACACTACTGGAAGTCTTGCCTTCATGTGAGTGGGCGAGTGCAGTGCAGTGCAGTACTGCAGCAATGGCCTTGGCAGGGCAGGGGTGTTACTGCGAGCGATGGGCCACTCCCGCGGATGGGGTCGGGTCGCGCAGTAGCCAGGAACGGGGGTCATGATAAATCTCCCTTTTTTTACGATGGGTTCTTTCTTCTAAATAAATTTTGAGCAACTAATGTCATACTCTTGTCATATGTACACTTTTCTAGCTTGGTTTTTAGTTATTATAATCATCTCTTCTCCAAGCAAATGCTCGACTGACCCGTCCGCACGAGTGGCCCATCGTCCGCAGTATTAGACTCTTAGACCGATCACTCAACCAACTTGGCTGCTAATCGTCAGGTAATCTAGGTTTTCACTATGCTAGTATTCATACTTGGAATGGAGAAAAGGGATTAAATACCAAAAATATTCTAAATCGTCTTCTTTCTTTGGCCAGTGTTTAACTAGCACTAGTAAGTATAGTTGTGCACTTTTTTCAACTCAATAACTGGAGTTTTTAATCGGCTAGGTATTGGCCTTTCCTAGTATAATACAAGTACGGTACAAATGCCCTTTACTTGGCCCACCACTCAATAATGGCAGTTATCAACGACCATATGGTAGCTTGGCCCTTGATAGGTTGGTGTTTATATAGAATTACCGTATTGTCTGGCCCCCCAAGCTATCTCCAGGATAATATACCCGCCCAGACAAAAAAAAACAACCCCCCCCCCCAAAACAAAGGTCTTTGACTTTAACAATCAATAACAAAAACTAACTAACTCGCACTCACCCAATTGGCCATGGAGGAAATCTCCACAGATAACTTAACTTATCACAAGAAAGCAGAAAACATTCTCGAATCTGGAAGAAAAAAAGAAAAAAGAAAAAAAAAACCCCCTTTTCCAACTTTCGACCTTTTTCGAAAACCTCCCACCCCAACCCCAAAACGTTTTCCACAGAAATCATCAGAAGTTTCTGGAATATTTTCCAAAATATATACTATCTATAATATTATGATACACCGTTAAACAAACAAACAAAAAAATAAAATAAAAAAATAAATCGAAAACTTTAGCCTTTCTTCGAAGGCCAACACGGGAAATCTAACAAGCCTATCATACATTCACACATTTTATATACGCCCTCTATTAAATTATCACAATTAACCCGTCTCCTAATTAACTACCCCCGCTCCAAAAATGAAAGAAAGAAAGACAGAAACGAAGGAAGGAATGAAAGAGCATCAACAAGTGGGTTGAACCAACATTCACCTCTTGAAGGTGATTTACATCTCCGCTCCCTCTGTTTTTTTTTCCACTATACTCCGAGATGCGCCCGCGTAGGGGGGGACTTACTGAAGGTATCCCGTTTCTCACCCAGCACGTCGATTTGGGTAGTAGTATCATACTGTAGGTACTTCCATATCTACCGGAGGCTGACAGGCAGACACCATCTACTACTGTCGTAGCAGTGTAGCGGCTAGCTGATTCTAAGTATGCAAGATGATCCGTCTCCTTCGGTGGGAGTTCAGGTTTGCATGCTTCCGCTGCATGGGGGGCGGGGGCGGGAAGGTGAAATTTCAGTGGGTATTATCGGGCTCGGTGGGCACGGTGGCGTTACTTACTGTGCTGGAGTGTACTGTAGAGTGGGGTATAATACTAGAGTAGCCGTTTAGTGGCTTCTAGGGGGGAGGTGGGGCTGTGCTACTGGGAATGGGAATAGTTAGGAACTGGAAGATGTGGGAAGGTTGATAGGGGCGGTTGTTGCTGGGCTTTGGGCTGGCTTGATATACTCTTACCGCATAGCGTGCTCCCCCGAGCACGAACCTACCAGTACTCTGCCGCACGCGATGATACCCCGAGTGACATCCCATGTTGCTCGTTATCACGTTTCCTAGGGTACCTAGCAACCGCCCTACCCTCCTCTGCAATGACCCAAAAACAGCCCCCCGCCACACCCCTAAACACGGGGCAAACAAAAGTTTGATTTCAAACTCTATTACGATATATTCTCCAAGGCATCATCCAATTCTCCCACGATATATCCCTACCACACCATACCGATTCGCCACGACTATAACAATATGATTATCGTACCTGCCCACCGATCACAACCAAAAGAATACGAGATGCAATGTGCGATACAAAATAAAACAATGATCGCTACCCAAACCAAACCCACTCGCTGCGCTAATAACAAAGACCCGGGACGGCGGCATTATAGTCGCGAAAGAGAAGAGAGTGAAGAGAAAATAAAACGGCCGTAACTGGAATAAGATGAATAGGTAGATACAAAGAAAACTCTTATATAAAGAAGGTTATATGCTCGAACTCAAATGAATGAACAAAAAATCAAGAGTCGTTACTCTCCCTATCAGCACTTTCGTACCCGCCGTCGGCATTACCACTTTCATCACCGTCACCATCCGTATCCACATCTCCCTCTTCAGTGCCCTCCGCCTCCTCGTCACCGCCAAGCGTCGTGTGCTGACTGTCCCGATTGGAACTGGAGCAGCTCTCTTCCAGTGGGTGCTGGGTAAACCAGCCCAACGTAGCAGGGCTCAATTCCCATTCGTACTCTCTAGCACCTCCTCCCCTGGTGCCGCTACTCGCCCGGCGGATCAAGCCGCCGACACCAGCGCAGCCATTGGGAGGGTAAGAGTTGCTCCTACCTGTGCCTGCGATATAGCTGGCTGGGGTGGCGCTGCCTGTATTAGTAGGGCTTGCGCCTCGGAAGGACTTGCGTCCAATCCTGCGTCTCCCGCCGGTGCTGCTCGATGTCATCGAGCCTTTTCGGCTCCTTCTGCGGAAGGGGAAGGGTATAGAGGGTTGTGGGCTGGGGACACCGGCAGGGTCTGGGGCTTCCTCTTCTAACTGAAAGGGGCCAAATGATGAGCCAGGGCTGTTGATAGCGGTGGTGAAAGATATGACGGGCTCGTCCAAGGAGGGCTTGCAATTCCAGCACTCGTCATCTGACCCCCCAGGTTTCGGGATATCATGGGAAACTTCTTTCTCGATGGGAATTTCGGTGAATTTTGGTAGGGATTGAATGTCGGACCAAGTTATCGTAGACGAACCGCTCGAGGGAAGAGGCGTGATGTACAAGACTTTCCGCTGGCCTTTCATCAAGCAGGTTCCACGGAGGAATTCAACTGTCCAAAATCCGTCTATCATTTCTCCCGGTCGGAGGTATTCGAGGGCGGTTTGCTTGTGGACTTTTCGCAGAGGCTGCCAGGCACTGGAGCTCATTATAGGTATTGTGGGGGTGGTGGTGGTTGAAGCCTGCTGGGAGGAGGAAGTCTGGGAGTCGGGCTCGAAAGAGCGACACCAGTCAAGGAGTTCGGAAAAGTTGGCTTCTATCTGGAAGGCAACGTCTCTGGCGGTTCCGGCGGTGACCCCTAGCACTCTAACGAACCCACGACTATGTAGGCGACGATAAACCCTAGAGCTTATGCCAAAGCTTTTCGGAACCATGCCAGGGGTTTCGGGTTCGCCCGACGCCCGGCGGGAGTATGTAAGGCCGGAGGTGGTGTTGGTGGATTGGGGATTGCTACTCTCGTATTGGGTTCCAGTTTCTGATTGGGCGAATGGGTCGACCCATATGCCTTTCAATGGCGCCGGCGGAAGTAAGACTACTTCAATTATCCAGGGACGAGACATTGTGGGTGGGGCAACATCTTCCAGTTCCAAAAACCTAGATTCGAGGCCTTCTAGCGCCCCAAGTACGCGAGCAGTAGTAGCTTCCTTGTTCCCCCTGGTATTTGACGGAGGGCTTCCCGAGGGGCTAGTCGATGCACTCATGGTAGTTGTGAAACTCGCAGTAGTTGGCAGACTGACTTCCTGCTGACTGCTGCTGTCGCCCAGGCCTTCCTGTCCCCGTCTCCGGCGTTTCCGTCGAACACTTCCGTCACCCTGCCGTGAGTGCTTCCTTTTCTCACTGCGAGACTCGAGAAATGCCTCCACAGGAGCTAGACGATCGCCGAGTCGATCCTCGAAACTCAACACCTTGTTCTCACACTCGATACTCCGATCCTCGATCAACTCAATCCTCTCTTTCATATCTTCCAACACCGAGCCGAACGTTTCCACAGTTTCAAGCCTCTCATTGTGCGATTTGAGCTGGTCCCCGTCAGTGCGAAGGAGCGCGAGGCATGCCACGAAATCCCTTCTCAGGTCCGCAAGTCCCTGCCTTATATCTGCGATATCGAATGGCGAAATGGCGGTGGCAGTAGAAGCAGTCGCAGAAGCAGTGATCGACTCGAGATTTTTGACGGGTGCGGTACTGGCTTCCAATCGATTTTTCAAGTTTAGAAACATGGGGATATCCAAAATGGGGATATTGGTATTCTGACTGCTTGGCTTTGACCCATGTTCACTGCCGAGTTGCGAAGGCTGGTAATGTGGTTTGATCCGCCTAGCGGGGGGCATGGAAGGACTCTGTTCAGAAGAGCACGGATCTCGCTCCGTCGTCGTTCCACTGACCATCGAAATCCCACTGGCTGCTAGGTTCACCCCCGACCGATCCAAGCGAATAGAGGCCTCCGCATCCGAAATCTGTAGCGAATGGCGTCTCGAGGCGCTCTGCGTGAGCGCAGTCCGAGGCGGGTGATCGATCGAATGAAAACAAGCGTGATGACCGCAGTGACAATTCCCTACATCCTCTTCGTCGTCGTCCTCCTCCTCTTGGCACTCTTGCCGAAAGGTTGCAGGAGCCGACCCTGCCGTCCCGCCCCCAATCAACGACTGCCGCTCCTCGCTGATTCGATTGACGCGTGGTGCTTGGTTCCTTCTACGACCTTTGCGTGGCTTCTTGCGTAGCCAGAAAGACTGGCATCCGCAGTGATTCGCGATAGGCTGGGAGAGGTCGTGGTAGTTACAGCCTCCCGTTGGCAATTTCGATTCCATTATGACATGTTTGGATGAAAGGGGGTTTGAGAAGAACCGACAACGATTGACCAGCAAGCGAGCGAAGGAGGGAGAGGGAGGAGGGGAAGGGGAAAGAGATGGAAAGGAAGGGAAAGGAAGGGAAAGGACGAAGGGGGTTGAGGAGGGAGATGATAAGCAAAACTTACTGGAGGAGAAGAGAAAAAAAGAAAAAAAGAAAGGAAGAAAAGCTTCCAGGGGACGGGAAGGAAATCCCTGGATGGAATTGGCGGGGGGGAGGGAGCGAGGGAAGAGGGAGCGAGGGGGAAGAGGGGAAGGAAGGGAAGGGGAGGAAGGGAGGGAAGGAAGGTCTCAGGAATTCTCGAGAAAGGAGGGGCCACAAGGAAGGTTTGTATCACCGAAACCGCCGGAACGGGTCTAGCCACCGTCAGCACTCTGAAGTTTGCCTTGTGTCTTGGTATGATACCGGTATGATACAGTATCATGTCAATTGGAGGGCAACTGATATGATTCGGACAAGGTGCCGTACAGGTACAGTACCGGTATTTGCATGATGGAGATGCTGTGCTGTATCATATGTGCAAGTATCTGGAGTTGCTGTTGTTGCCTCAAAACAAAAAGTCTATAAAAGGACACAAATAAACAACCGGGCAAGGTTTGCTACAGAACTACCGGTATCATACCATCGTATTATACTTTATATTCCTGTGTCATCCTATATTACCATACAATGTCAGCAAAATCTCCATATCGTGCCGGTGCTCGAGCACTGTACCGGTGTCGCACTCAGATCAGATCACCCACTTGCCGATGCCATTTCCGTAAACTCACACAATTATCGCGCCCACCCACCACCCTGAGCAAAGCTGCACAATTGGAACAGGGCACCCTCCACCCACAGTGCCAAAGATGATTGGGGAGCCATTCAACATCCACGAACCACGGGCGCCAAAACGGGAACCACGCTCCCTGACGAGGTCCGTTCACCAAAAAGAATAAATAAAAAAAAGGTCCGAGAGAGAGAAAGACAAATTGAGGGAATAACCGGTAATCCCTGCCAATAACAAGATATCGTGCTCGTATTATTTTATAAGTCAACCCAGAGGGAGCAACCGTAGAAGCACTACCCGTAAAAGGTTACCCGGAGGAGGACTGGAGGCTATTTAGAGAGACAAGAAGACAAGAAGTCCCCCGGTCGGTGCCTGAACGTCATTCTTATTCGCTAGTTTTGAAGGGAGTCAACATCATGTGTTTACTCGAGTATGTGCAGTACTCGTACTGTGCAGTGCTACACCATACTGTGCCAGTATCGTACCAAGATACTTGGTAGGAATGAATTCATTACCGGTACTCTATCGCCAATAGCAAACCCCGCAGCTCGGCTTCCATCCATCCTTTAACCATCAACAACTACCCCATCTCCATCCATCCATCCATCATCACATTATATTCTATCTACCCTACCGGTATCGCTTCGGCAAACTTCGGTGCGTCCGGGCACTAGCCCCGCCACTACCGAATGCAAAAATGCTCGCCATCCTCTTCTCCCTCCTAAAGGAGCCCATCTTGTTGCTCCTCTCCCTCCTTCACCCCCGCTTCAAACGGGACCACTTTGCTCCCCACCCTACAGCTCCGTTCGAAGCCTACTACACCCGAATATTAACCCCCGAAGCCACAATCCTGCTCATCCTCTCCTCCGTTCGGAGTGCCACACACAAACCCCACTACGTTCACTTCTCCTATCTCCCCCACCCTTCCTCTCCTTCTGGCGGAGAGAGCCTTAGGATAGACCTCTTCCCAACAATAACCGACCAGCGGCTCCCCCGTGTCGCGGGTAGCAACGTCCAGCCGTTCCGGAGAATAGTGGGCGGTGGAATAGGGGAGTACGCAGTTACTCCTAAAAAGCAAACTTACTCGCTACACCTCCCAGGGGGAGTAGAGGTGGACGTACAGCTCACGGAACGAACGCCATGGCATAAAGGGGAGGAATTAAGTTCTCCCGAGGGTGCGCTAGGGGAGTTGGTTCATTTACTACCGATACACTGGCACGTATTCTCCATCGACTCCCGTGCTGAATACCACATTCGCATACCCGGGAGAGCCGGACAGGAGGACATTAGTGGCATCGGAAGAGCACATATCGAGAAGAACTGGGGCGCAGCGTTCCCGAGCGGCTGGGCATGGGCTCAAACCTTTTCACCCCCCACACCTTCCGAGACTGCTCCTTCCAACGACAACGGGGAATTCAAACTAAGCCTCGCCGGCGGCCAAACCCTCTTCCAAAAAGCCTACCTTCTCTCATACACGTCGCCCACTACAACCCTTCGCTTCAAACCACCATTCTCCCTCCTACCATTGACCCTCTCGACACCCTTCTGCAGTGAAGAAATCGATTCCCGAGCGGGTCTTTTCAAAATTTCTGTGGCGGACTTTACGCATAAGATTGTGCTTACGATCAAAGGGCCTGAAATGCATCGAGGATGGATTGGACTGCACTGCCCACTGAGTGGCGGGCATGGGAATGTGTTTGCGTACGAGAGCTTTGAGGGGGTTGTGGAGGTTTGCGTGTTTAGGAGGAGGTTGGAGGGTTGGAGATACAAGTGGAGGGAGGTGGAAAGGAAGAGGATGGACGGGTGTGCATTGGAGTTTGGGGGTGGGTATAGCTTCAGGGTTCAGGCCGAAAGAGGGAAGTTTGACTAGAGTGGTGTTGTAAATGTTTTTATCTCAACCACCGTTGCCTCGTGTGACTTAACCGCAATAAATGTAGATCACAGGGTATCACTCACATTACATTGATTCCAATCTCATACTTTCCTTTCTTTTTTTCTTTTCTTTGCCACTTCCTCCCCGCTAACATACCGGTATCACACACCAGTCCCCAACACACCTAGCGCCCTACTCTTCCCCTGAACCAAACTCAACCACAGCCAACCAACCAGCCAACCAACCCCGTATCATACAAACAACCCCACAACGCAAAAACTTAATCCATGACTCACTCATACCAGTATCATACACACCCCGCAATCCCACAGCCTTGCACGCTCCTTTCTTTTCTTTTCACGTATGATACAGTACGGCAGCCTGCATACCGATAGTCAAGTAACAACCGCGCAAAGCCAAACTTAAGCCTGAACCTCGCCTACCGTATGATAAGTTACCGTATGATATAAACACCGTCGTTATCACAACGATAGCGATACCATCATGCATTTATGATACCACCTCCTCCCCCCCCGATTAGAAGACACATAACTTATTATAAGTCTTATTCTCGAGAAAAATGAGAATTTATTTTTTATTTTTTATTTTTTTTATTGTAAAAGGTTGCCATAATAATAATATTATATCATAATACTGATATTGGGAAATATTATGATACGGTAGGGTGGAGAAGTGACAAGTTAGCTAAGTTAGCTAAGCTAGCTAGCTAGCTTGTATCGAGTGATCCATCATGATGAGGACTCACAATGTTTTTCATTATTTATTCGCTTATTTGTTTATTCATCTGTGACTAACCTACCGGTTATGTACCGTATGTGTGTATGTATGTATGTATTGAAGACTCCGCCTAAGGCGCATGCCGGTATGGATAAATGGCTTTTGCGGTGGGGAGAA
>QOVD01009989.1:0-28774 GCA_003521225.1 Tuber microsphaerosporum
GTTGTTGGAGTCCTGGGCCAATTGGTAGACTGGGTCGTTCCTGTATCCTTTGATCATCTGTTCCTGCCAGATGGATTCCATATCGTTCACAGCTTGTGTGATATCCCTCTCGTCCACCACCCTCTGCCATCTCGAGATCTCGTCCTCTTCTTCCTCAGGTATATCATTGTATACCTCATAGAGGTTTCGTTTGTGGTGGGGTAGCCTAGGCGGCCCAACGACAGGAACAATGTTATAGCTTGCTAATGGCCCTCCATAGAGGGGCTTGGAAGTTGGTGATCTTTGGGCCTGATGCTCTGGGCAGTCATGGCTTTCGCATGGGATGCCGGTGGTTGTGCAACCAAGGGCTTCATGTAATCGTTTCTGAATTTTCGATAGGTCCAGCCTGGGTCGAGTCGAGATGATTTCGTCAGGTTCAGTATCCATGTCCTTATCCTTATCGATGGGGGGAGCAGTAGCTGGCGGGCTGCTGCCTGGGAAACCGCTATAAGTCTTGGTGGGTGGCTTCAATTCTTCGTGATTAGGGCATGCTAGTATATCGCAGAATGACCAGTGTATGGCTGAATGATCTATTTCTTCCTGGCTCCTGTTGCTGCCGATGCTCCTATAATCATCCCAATCATTAATAGGAGGGTATTCACGGTGGTCCTTGAATTCGCATTCGCTGCCACAGCTATCGTGATCATGAATGTACTGAACTGGTAGGCTTTCATATCGAGACATATTGCTCGATAGGTATTCTGTGTAAAGGGCAATAGGTTGGTTATCGGAGAATAGTAGAGGGTTGATTTCTGGTTCTTCTTGAGTAGGATCTTTAGCGTAGTGAGGATAATCGTTATCGTTCACATAGAGGCGGGATAAAGTGTCAGCTAAATAGTTCCATTTTCCTGGCCGGTATACTATTTCGGTGTCATATTGGCCTATGAATCCTCTCCAACGTAGCTGCTTCTTGGTTGGCGTTTTGCTCGTCTTCAGGTGCATTAGGGGTTGATGGTCTGTGACAATCGTAAACCTGTTTCCTGCCAGGAGGTGGTGGAGTGCTGTGAGTGCGTCCACAATCGCTAAAGCTTCCTTGTCTGTGGTCCCATAATTCATCTGGGCGTTGGAGAATTTCCTACTATGTTATGCTGCCGGTCTTGCAGTATCAGCTGTTTCCCCTTGTCCTACCCATGCTCCAACTCCAGTGTCTGATGCATCGGTGATCAGCCATATTGGTAATGCTGATTCATAGTGTAATGGTTTCATAACCTGGTTTTGTGCAACCATTCGCTTAACATTTTCCATAGTGTGGTCATGTGTTGCGGTACACACAAACTCTTCTGTTCCAGTAAGCGCTGTGAGAGGTGCAGTTATCGTTGCTATGTGGGGCAGGAATTGGCTGATATAGTTAACAGTACCGAGGAATTCCTGCAGTTGCTTTTTATTCTGAGGTGTAGTCTATTCTTCAATTTTCGTTATCTTCTCAGGTAATGGCTTTAGACCTTCTTCGTCAATTATGTGTCCTAGCACATCCATATTGGTGCAGAAAAATTCTGATTTCTTCCTGCTTGCATAGAATTTCGCTTCCTTGAGCTTATCGCAAACCTCTGATATGTGCTTTAGATGGTCTTCCTCTGTATGGGAAAATATGAGTATATTATCAATACAAACCCACACAAATTTTCCTAGGTAGTCGGCGAATAGGTCAGACATTATGCGCATGAATGTTCCTGGAGCATTCATATCTCCTTGCAACATAACCTTGCTGACGAAACAACCAAAAGGTGACTTGAAACCGTTCTTATCCACGTCCTTTGGTGCTACTCTTGTTTGGAAATATGCATCGCTAAGGTCTATTTTGCTTCGATATCTAGCTCTTGCTAGTGAATTCAGGATCATCCTCTGGTTTGGAATTGTTTCATCGTCCTTGATGGTTATATCATTCCTTGCAGTGAGGTCAACCAGTGGCCTCATGCGTATCTTATCCTTCTTTTCCTGGGCAAACATAGGTGCTGCTCCATGTACTGCCTTTCGTTCGATAATCCCGCTTTCTATCTTTTCTTCTATCCACTTTCCGAGGTCTGCTACCCACCGTTCTGGGATTGAATAGGTTGGTAAACTCCTTTGCTCCGTTCCAGGTTTGAGTCTGATTTCATGGTTTATCTTTCTGAGTAGTGGTAATCCTTCTGGTATAACTTCCGGGAATACCTCTGGGTGTTGTTCCATAATAGTTTCGGTACTAACTATGGCCGCTCTTATGTTTCCGCTAGTAGGTGTGCAGTTAATTCTGACTTTCTGTTTTGGAAACACTATTGCTAACTTGCCACATTCGATTGTAGCTTGGTGTTGTTTGAGGAATGGCATTCCTATAAGAGCATCGTATTTTGCTAGATTTCCAACGATCATTTTGTTGGCTTTGACACTGAGCCTTCCCACTGAGAGGTCAACGATACATTCCCTATGGCTTTCTGATCGGGATCCTTTCATAGCCATGTGTATCTTGGTAGGTTTTTCCATTTCCGTACAGGGAATACCATGAACAGTGACGAAATTTGCGCTTATCAGGTTGGCTCCAATTGTTCCTGTATCAAATAGGACTCTAGCTTCTTTTCCATTGATAAATATGGTACCTTCCAGCGCATGTTGTGCTTTGATTGTTGCGGGTCGAGTTGCTTTAGCTGATGCATAGCTTTCGATCTCAAGAGAGTTGATAGAGACTTCGTCATATTCGTCCTCTAGTTCTGCTAAGTTGGAGGATACTTCCTTCTTAACCTTTGTCTTTCCTTTATCGCTTTGCTGGGGCAGTCTTTTGCTATATGCCCTTTTCCGCCGCAGGTGAAACAGGCTCCTTTATCCTTTCGGTCCTTAATCTTGGAGGGATTAGTTTGTTTGTTGAACCCTTTCTTAGGTTTCCGATCCTGTTTCTGGTCTCTATAGTTGTGGTCTTTCTTCTCATGCCTGTCTTTTCCATAAGCTCCAGTGCTTCAGTTGATAGCATCTAGTCTTTCTGCAGTGGCGATAATTTCGTGTATTGATTCATCACCTTCGTATCGAGATTCCACATCTTGTCGCAGCTTGAAATGCATACATGCGAATAGTTGTTGGATAAAAGCTTAGTCGCTAATGGTGTTAGGGGGTAATCGGGACCTGTGCATGAGTAGATCTGTGGCAACAGTGGCGATTTCGTGTACTTTGCCGTTCTTGACTTGGTGTATATCGTGGAACTCTCTATAGGTGTTGTCTTTCTGTTTTGATGATTGAAATCGTTCCCTCAGATAGGTGATTAATAGGTCCCTGGTGATATCTTCGCCATATAGTTCTGCAGCCTGGAATGCAGCTTCTTGTGCTCACCCTTCTGTATATAGGATCCAGTAGTTCCCTGATCCCTCAACACTCTGTCGTACCCCATGAAGGCGTAGGTAGAGTTGAACTGAGTTGTACCATCTATCGAATGCTTCTGGCTTGAGGTCATCCCCTTCGCCGGTGAACTTCTTTGGTGTTGGTACCTTGATGCTTAGCTTTGCTGTTGTTGCTGGGCTAGGCATGGGACTTGCTGGTCTATTACTAGGACCTGCACCTTCGGACATTCTGTCTGAATCGCTGCTACTGTCTGAATTGTCAGGGTCGTTCCCTGGTACAGCTTGGGTTGGAGTAGCCTTTGCTGGTGATTCCGGAAACCCGCCTGGGGTTGGTGTTCTTGCCTTCTCGAGTTCCTTTGATGATTCCGCTAGGACTTGCTGAGCTTCGTCCCTGGATAGCTGTCTGGCAGCTTCGTCAATTGTGAACTGTTCCTTTGAGGCTTTGATGAATCGTCCTTGGCTATCTCTGGCCGGTCTCTTTCCTGCTCGCTTAGAGGCCTTGCCCCTACTTGGATCTTGAGACTGCGAAATCTTTGTAACTTGTTGAAGTTAAAAAAATGTAACGGCCCCACGAGGTGGTGCCGTATATCGATAGGATAACGGTACAGTCTCTATACCAAAGTGCGGTATCTAACGAGACTAAGTACCGGAGGCTTTAGACTAAGTTGTTGTAACAAATCTTCTTACTATATCGCAACTACTCAGTAGTTCCGGATAGTAGGCGTTTGGTAAACCTGAGCAATACTGAGATTCTCGAAGCGAACTGAAGAAGTAACTGTTCAACCAAGTATATTGAAAAACTCTGTCTGTCCAAGTCTGCCTTCTCTTAGTCCGGAGAATAGCAGGCCTTAAATACACTTGTCAGGCAATCCCGTTCCTAGCTTAAACAAATAACAATAAGGCTCTGAAGTGGCAGCCTTGAAACTCCTTAGACATCAAACCTAATACATGGTGAGTATCAAACAATACTCAAAACCAAACATAAAGCATACTGAGTATCAAACGATACTCGAAACCAAACATAAAACATACTGAGTATCAAACGATACTCGAAACCAAACATAAAACATACTGAGTATCCAACGATACTCGAAACCAAACATAAAACATAGTAACTCGGGTACCTGTACCGGTTACACACTGCCTTCCAATTTAGCTTTTCCTACTACTCCTGTGCAGCTTCAACTAGCTTCTCAACATTTCTAGAACACTTTTCAGGACTAGACATTCGCTTCCTGAGCCTGACTTTGAGCATGTGCCAGACATTCTCGATAGGGTTGAAGTCTGGAGAGCTAGGAGGCCAATCACTCCTAACTAATACATACTCTTTTCTGCAACTATTAGCAAGTGCAGAAGTGTCAACTGGTAGACTATCTTCAATTGTCTCATAGTCTTTAGGGTCCCCAGGGAGGCTGTAGACAAAGGTGACGAGGTAGGATTCTAGGATCTCATAGGTATACAGGGTAGTATTTATCCCTAGTCAATCTCGCTTGCTGGTTTACTCCTCAAGTGTCCGCTTGCGAATTGCCATTAAGGCAGTATGGTTTGCATAGGTAACTGCAGCCCAGAAAGCTGCTGAAAGTCGTCCAGAATGATAGAAAGGGGCTAAGTAGCGAGGATCTGTGGCCGCGTTGACTCCCCTTGGCCACCGTCCTTTTTTTGGTCCACTACTGGTTCCCATAACTACTACACACTCATCTGTATAAACCTTGGATTTCCACCGTTCAGGTTCCCACTTTTTGCGCAGCAGACATCAGGCATACCTCCTCTTTATCTTCCACTTATCCAAATAAGGCTTTTTACGAGCAATGCATACCCAATAGCCCTTATTTCTTAGGTATCTTCCAGCCATCCAAGGTGTAATACAGAGCCGTGATCGAGTAGTAATTTCAGTGAGAGTGGCCGAGGGATCTTTGTTGACTAGCTTGCGCAGATAACAGACATCCTGGATACTAAGCTTTGGGGGCCGTCCAGAGCCTTTTGCAGTCTTGACCTTGCCCTCCGTCTTCCAGCCCTGCCAAATGTTCGCTACCTCTGATTTGGAAAACCCCACTTCTCCTGCAATTTGCCAATAGGTTTTTCCCTTCTCTTTTCTTTCTATTACTTGTACTCTTTCCTCAACTGTCACCTCTCTTTGTTTGCCAGTATTTGGATTTATTGGCATCGTTGTTGTCTTTGAGCATTGAGTTTCCTGTTGTTAGCGGGGTTGTGCGGGGACCGGCACTAAGCGCCGTTGCCTACAAACTTTTCTATCACTATTGTACTAGTATCTAATTTCCTTATAGATAGATTTCACTCAAGTGTCCACTCTTTTGTTTCCCTCAGCTTCCTTGATTTTGAAGGCCTATAACTTTATACGACATCGACCAATTCAGTCTGAATGACTTGTATAATTTTTGCTCAGTTCTCTTCTCATATATCCTGCGAACAGAATCTGGTCAGACAGACAGCTGTGATGTATATGGTGCTATTGCGAGTGGTCCCTGAATGTGAATTCCTAAATGCGAGTGCAACTACCCCAAGTGCTGAAGCAAATGTAGTGTTCCCAAATCGAGGCTGCAGGGGTACAATTGCCGTATTTTTGAGGTCTGTGCGCAGGGTCTGTCCCCTCTGATGGTCCGTGTGCTGGATTTTCAGTAATATATACATGAGCTTCTAATGTGTCTGACAGTTAGATACCAAACCTACTAGTCTATTTAGTTAATCATAATAGGAAAATTGTTATACTTCAAAAGGATATAGTGCTTAGAATACTAGAATATTAGTACTATTTAGCATTGCTATAATAGAAATAAGAGTGGATGTTGATTTTCTTCCAGGTACTACAATAGCCTAATATCTCTTCCTTTGTTGCTGAATGTCACATTATTTTACCATATCCACAAATCAATTACTGCTGAATTAGTCACACTCTCTCATTATATGCTCTCATCTCAATAGCTCTCAATAGCTGAAACATTCAACTTTATTTAAAATGTCGAACACAAGTCTCTAGATGTACTAGTAATCAATAGTAAATTTACATACTAATATTTGTATTCATCATGGGAATCCTGAGGAATACATATTTCCTAATATTCTTAGCACTACATTTCTAGCAAATATTACTGGCCCATTTAGAATACTAAGCACTAGTCTATTGAGTAATCGTGATGAGAAAAACCTTGTTGGTCTCATCTCCCATGGCTTCTTCACCCCAATTTAGATTAAGCTACAATTAGGCTCTTGCTATCCCTCTATTATTCTTAGCCCCTTCGCCAAGTCAATAATTCCAAAACAACGCAAGTGATTCATTCTAAACAGGATGTCCTGTCAGATACACAATCTTTTGTCATCAATCTTTGGCTTAGCATCTTCCTATCAGGTCTCTGATCAGATAAAAAACGCACTCCTTGGCGTTGTTACGCGGGGCATTTCTAGACAGACTAGATACAATCTTGTTACCGGCATTAAACCGCAGCGTAAAACTTTAGACACAAACTTTCGTCAAAATGGCGTCCCTTAAAGTCAACATTCCAATTCCTGCTCCCTCAGGATCCTCAGCTTTCACTCAAACCCTTAAAGTTTGCCTCGCAGCATCTGCCTACGGAGTTCCTGCTCAGTTTGCCAAAGGTTTGTTTCCGCTCCATCTCCTGAGATGACTCATGACTCATTTTCGCTGTTACATAGTTTCCGGGCAGACCAACATAAGTCTTGAGGTTCCAAGGGAGAACAAAATCCTAATAGAGGCGAATGCTATCGTTCGGTACTTTGCTACTGCTGGGTCAAGACCTTGGTTGAAATCAGGGGAGGAGGCCTTAAAAGACTCGGCTCTCATTGAGTTTGAGGAGTCCGAACAAGGAATTAAGGCTGCGGACGTCGCCGAGAGCGTCATTTCCAAAGCAAATTTCCCAACAGTAAGAATATCTTAGGAGTTGAGAACGATCCCACTTTACTGATCTGTGTATTTTACCCAGGACCCAGCACTCCCGCCGAGCCCTGCGGAAATTATCCTCTTCTCAAATTTGTGGGATTTAGTTTCAACCTCGACTTCAGATGATAGCTCCACACTTTCGAGCTGGCTCATCAGAATTACTGGGACGGAGTGGGCGAAGGTCGGGGTTGAACAAGCTACCGCCCACGCCACAGACAAGCTGGTCACCAAGAGCACTGAAAAGGGTGTTGGAAAGGGTGTTGGCAAGGGTGTTGGTAGGGGTGCCGTAAAGAGCACTTCAATTCCAGTCGATGACACACCACGTGAGATGATCCAGAAGATCAGAGAGGGCATGAACATTAAAATCAGGGATCCTAAGGAGTCTATGCAAGTCCCCTAAAACAGTCAAGTGTCATCTGCTACCGCATGAAGCTAATTCTACAGACAGACTCCCAGTTCCTGGCGAGAGGAATGTTCTCATCACCTCTGCGCTTCCTTATGTTAACAACGTGCCTCATCTTGGGAACATTGTTGGAAGTGTCCTCAGTGCAGACGCGTTTTCTCGGTAAGAGGGTGTTGTTTATTGCATCTTAGTGCATCATCCGCTAACAATCACTTAGATACGCAAAGACTCGCAACTACAATACCCTTTACATTTGTGGAACTGATGAGTATGGAACTGCCACAGAGACCAAAGCCTTAGAAGAGGGTGTCACCCCTCGGGCTCTATGTGACAAGTACAACGCGCTTCATGCCGAGATCTACAAATGGTTTGATATCGGGTTCGATTATTTTGGCAGGACTACAACAGATGCTCAAACTGAGATTGCTCAAGACATTTTCTTGAGCCTTCAGAAGAACGGTTTCTTAGTGGAAAAGTCTATGACTCAGCTGTTTTGTGAAAAGCACCAAGGATTCTTGGCCGACAGATTTGTTGAAGGTACATGTCCCAAGTGTGATTGTGAGGATGCAAGAGGGGACCAGTGCGACACTTGCGGTTCTCTACTGGATCCTCTTGATCTTATAAACCCAAGATGCAAGCTTGATGGAACCGGTCCTATCAAACGTGACTCAAAACACATCTTCATTCAACTCGACGAACTCCAATCCGAAATTGAAGAGTGGGCTAAGAAGACTTCTGAAGAGGGCCAATGGCCTAAGAACGGTCTGACAATCACCGAATCTTGGCTGAAGACTGGGCTTAAACCACGATGCATTACTCGTGATCTTACTTGGGGAACTCCAGTCCCTATCCCAGGCTATGAGAATAAGGTTATGTACGTGTGGTTTGATGCTTGCATTGGATACGTTTCTATCACTGCCAATTATACTAAGGAATGGGAGAAATGGTGGAAGAATAAGAACGAAGTTAAGCTTTATCAGTTCATGGGCAAAGACAATGTTCCTTTCCACACTGTTGTTTTCCCTGGAAGTCAAATCGGTACTCGAGAGAACTGGACTATGTTGCATCATATCAGTACTACAGAGTATCTGCAATATGAGGGAGGCAAATTCTCCAAGAGCAGAGGGGTTGGTGTGTTTGGAAACAATGCACAAGCCACTGGAATTCCACCTGATGTATGATCCTTACCATATCCCATTATTAAGAAGCAATTGTGACTAACTTTATCAGGTTTGGCGTTACTACCTCTTGTCATCCCGCCCAGAGACGAGCGATACACAGTTTGTCTGGCAAGACTTTGCTACGAAGAACAATTCTGAGCTTCTAGCGAACCTCGGAAACTTTGTCAACCGCCTTATTAAGTTTGTCAATGCTAAATATGCTGGGGTGGTCCCTGATTACACTGCCGGGATCAATGATCTATCTTTCGATCAATACAGGGAATCAGTCAATGCGCTGCTGAAATCCTATGTCAGAGAGCTCGAGGAAGTTCATATCCGTGCAGGTCTTGAGAAGGCTATGGCAATTTCTGGTGAAGGCAATAGGTTCTTACAGGACAACAAATTAGACAACGCACTGTTCACAAACTCTCCTGAGAAAGCCGCCGCTGTTGTTGGTTTCGGCCTCAATCTCATATACCTCCTCTCTGCCCTCATCTATCCATACATGCCTGCAACTTCCGAATCGATAGTCAAGCAACTCAACGCGCCGCCCCGATCTATCCCAGATGTTTGGGATGCCGATGGTCTGCTCCCAGGTCACGTCATCGGAAGAGCCGAATACCTTTTCAGCAGGATCGAGGAGAACCAGGTTCGAGAATGGAAGAGCAGGTACGGCGGTAAGCAGGAGGTGGCCGCCCAGGATGCCAAGAAAGAGAAAAAAAAGGGGAAATCAGCGGCCAGGCAGCGAAACGCTAAGGAAGGAGAGGCGACAAGCCCTGGCTCTGCGCCCACTTCTACGGCTAACGTGGAGGTTAGACAAATAGTCTGAATTGATCGGCCATTCGCTGCCGTTTCTTCTTTAGTTTAATTGAATAAAAATAGGGGATTTCCTTCGGAGTTTAGAAGAATCTAGACGCAGGGATGAGTTATCTTGTTTAGTTTAGCCTTTCTCCTTCTAGTCTTTTCTCTTTCTCGTACGTAGTATAGATCAACACGTGAGATACACTAAGTGAGAGTTAGAGTGGCTTTTCTATGACTATTTCTTTTTTTTTACTGCTTCTATGGGCCTGTTTGCGATTGGTCAAATTTATACCTTATTAAGCCTATTAGATGGGCGTCATTCCTTTAATAGCCACTGTCTTGCGTACCTAGCCCAGGGGCCATGAATCCGGTCCTCCAACAGTACTATTATGGTAATTCATCTAGGACTACCTATCATTGGGCTGCATTAGAGCTCAGCTCCCGAAGGCCCCATATCGCATAAATTTCCTCGCCGGTTTAGAGGAACCGGATGGTGAGGCCTCTATGCCGACTGCCTGCTTGCTCCTACAGATACTTACATTACCCATCCATTCAAAAAATTTGGTGTTTTTCAATATGCGAGAGGTCTTATCGGTCGGTTTTGCAATTCTTATTTCTACCTGTGTGGCCCCGCATGGAACTTTTTTATCTCGAGGTTAATGTTTGCTTTTTTTTCTTCGGCGAGTGATTTATTGTGATGGTGGTCTTGAAACTAAGATTACAGTCGGGGGAGCAGGTCGGGCTTTAGAATTCGGAAGAATAAGGTCATAAGGAATCACGCCCATGTATCTTTGGTATGATAGCTAGGAGCTTGGAAAGAAAGCAATCGATCCATCTCTTTTTGGCTTGAGGACTTGTATAATATGTGGTTTTGTTGGGTATGGCGCTCGACTACCGGTGGGCAATTTTTAAAGTGATCGGAACGTGGGTTACCTGACTGAAGGAGTGGGTTACGGCTGTTTCTGTAGAACTACGGTAGTATGATGGGTACTTGGAGAGGCATTGCTTGTGCCATAGCTAGATCACTTATGATAAATTTTCTATTTTCAAATACTTAAACTAAAATAGCCTAGGAAATGCTATAGGGGGAAGAGCCCTTGGTAAACCCAAAGCTATGCATCACAAGAGAGCGCTTCAAGCGTGAGCGTAATAAAGGCTGGTGGGAATCATGGTGTTCTCCGAGAGGGGCATTCTGGCTTCGATCCCACATCGCCCACGGTAAAATTGCCATCTATCCACTCTCTGCACCAAGGTACCGGTACTGCAGAAACTCGAATAGTCAAACCGTGTGCTATGTATTCAAGAATTACCCACTTTAGAAAAGAGGCGAGAAGCACAGCAAAAACAGAGCTGCTCAGCCCCTCCCGAGAGACAAAAAAACAAAAAAACACCAAACCTTACCAGAGGAGGCAACTCCAACGACATAGCACGCGGTTCAATTATTCGAGTTTCTACGGTAGTTTGATTCGCTGTGTGGAACAGTTTCAAAGGGTCAACTCAAAGGGCTGGGAATCTATTTAAGTGCACCTACTTACAGAATCACCCAAAGCATTAGATATAGTACAAAAAACTCCCAACATATTTAGTCTAGTCTTTTTTCTCCGGCTTCAGTTCGCCCGCATCCTCCCTTGTTGTCCCATCGACGGCTGCCTCTTCAGCCACCTTGACCTCCGTTTCTATCCTAGCCATGCCGGGTTCATCTGGATCCCCTACGGAGCCCGATGCATCCCGGAGAAACACCGCAGCTTTTGATTTCGAAATGGGGAATTCTCGGCCAATTTCTGATAAGGATACACCCAAATCCTCGGCCTTTTGTGCCTCGATAACTTCTGGAGCGGTCTGAGTGGTGTTGTCCTGAGACACCGCCTCTGGTCGAGGTTCTTCCTCTCGCGCTGGGGGGGCGGTTTCGGAGGGCCCTGCCAATGAATCCTGAGCTGAAGTTGCCTTAGATATCTCTTTGGATTCCTCTGTGGCTAGTGGTTGGGCTTCAGAGACGGGAGGGGCCGTTCCTATAGGGGTTGGGAATAGCTCTTCCGCCGGAACATCAGAAACGTCCTTGCTTTCCTCCACAACTAGCGAGGGGGTGGCGGTGGTGTCTGACAAGCCGTCGAGCTCAATTGGTTCTTCTCCCAACTTAGCTGCCTCGTTAACTATCTGATCTACCGCATTTACCTCGGCCTCCTCTTTTGATTCTTCGGCCTTCATTGCCTCCTCCTCCACCTTCTGTATAGCTTCATCTAGTTCGGCTTCTGAAGCTTCTTCTAAATTCTCTATCGTTTCTAGCGGGGCAGCTTGAAGGAGCTCTCTCTTGGCTTCATCTATATCAGTCTTGTCTGCGAGAACCCTATATTCTGGGCTGTTCAAGATTTCCGCAGCCCTCTCAGCTGTTTCAAGGGTCTTTCCGACTCCGCTATGTGCCCACTTGGGCTTCGTTGCCACGTCTCGTAAATTGTCCAAGCTGACGTTCATCCGTTTGCCAACACCTACGAAAACCCCAAATTAATATAAGCGATAAATATAACACACGGGTGAGAGTGTCACCCAATTCCTCGAAGCCCCAGACGTTTGCCTTCATACCGGTTCCATAGAACTGGTGCTTCTTCAAGTAAGCCAGCCAGATCTCCACCGTTTCCGGGTGACCATCCTTAATCTGGATTAACCTCTTATATGTGACTCTCTCAAAATTCTCCTGGGACTTTTTGTGAACGAAATGGCCTCGGGGAACAGTCCACCTCTCAGTTTTCCGGGGGAGTGGTACAGGTCCGGATGCCGGGAGGTTTAGGTAGTATGCTGCACGGAGGGCAAAGTCGCACATGAACTCCAAGTTACGAACACTGTAAGATCGTACCTGAAGATCGCACACTGGGAGACCGTATTCCGCCTTACGTCTGAAGGGCCGGTACCAGACGGACTGAATACTTAAGGGTATGCGAGGTTCCGGATCGGCGTTGGGATCTGCTGCTTCGGCACCTGGATTACTGGCGGAGGTCCTAATTCCTGTCAGGAAAAACCAATATAATCCGTTCTTGTAAAGCAGCTGGGACCCACTCTTCAGCGACTTCCTGGCGCAGTAGAGCTGCCGCCGAAAAACCCGATCTTGGTAGCACCGAACATACCTATCCGCAAAGTTATTAGTTGAACCAATTCGAGCCACTGTCATTTCTTGAATGAAAACGTGCCGCTAAAGGCCTTTGTATAGTCCGTACACGAGTCACAGCGGACCGTGATCGAAAGGCAAACATGTTTCTGAACGTCTTGAAGAATTGAAGATCCTTTGCTGTGGGGCGACTTTATCGTGGCACCACGCGACAAAGGGCGGGTAACCTTTGCAGAACCCTGCCCTACAACCCCAGCTTTGGACTCAAGCTGGCACCTTTCTCCATTCGAGTTCCAACTCAACAATCTACGACAATCCCCTGTCGCGACTTCGAAAAGCTCCATCTTAACGAAAAGAAACTAAAAACTCAAATATGGAGGCCTCACGTGGACCCCCTCGGGTTAAAAACAAGGGAGCAAGCACCCAGCAAATCAGGTACGTCTCGACACTCTGGACTCACTGTCTCCCCGTGCAATGGCGAAATTAACAAGCCTCGCAGTGCCGAACAAATCCTCCGAGAAGCCTTCGAACGGCAAGAGCAAGGCCTCCAGGCACCAACACAGCGATTTGCGGATCTCGAAGAGCTTCATGAATTTCAAGGCCGGAAGCGCAAGGAATTCGAAGACTATGTGCGCCGTAATCGGATCAACATGAACAACTGGATGCGCTATGCGCAATGGGAGCTCGACCAGAAGGAATACGCTCGTGCCCGCTCAATTTTCGAGAGGGCTTTAGATGTCGATTCCCGTTCGGTTGTGCTATGGCTACGGTACATTGAGGCGGAGATGAAGACCCGCAACATAAACCATGCCCGGAACCTGCTTGATCGCGCGGTTACCATTTTACCGCGGGTGGATAAACTGTGGTATAAATATGTTTACATGGAAGAGACGTTGGGTAATATCCCTGGCACCCGGCAGGTGTTTGAGAGGTGGATGTCGTGGGAGCCTGACGAAGCGGCGTGGAGTGCATATATCAAGCTTGAGAAGCGGTATGACGAATTTGCAAGGGCCAGAGCTATCTTCCAGAGATTCACTCAAGTCCACCCTGAACCAAGGAATTGGATAAAGTGGGCGCGTTTTGAAGAAGAGTTTGGAACCGAGGATAACGTCCGGGAAGTCTACACATTGGCTGTTGAGACCCTAGGTGAGGAGTTCATGGATGAGAAGCTCTTCATTGCATATGCTAGGTACGGTTATTTCCATCTGCCCTGGTGCGGTCCATGCCTAAATGCTGACAATTCTCTCCAGATATGAAGCTAAGTTAAAGGAATATGAGCGTGCCCGAGTGATCTACCAATACGCTCTTGACCGTTTGCCAAGATCTAAATCTCAATTGCTGCACAAGTCATACACAACGTTTGAGAAGCAGTTCGGCGAACGTGAAGGTGTAGAAGACGTGATCTTGTCTAAACGACGAGTCCAGTACGAGGAGCAGATCAAAGAGAACCCCAAGAACTATGACGTCTGGTTTGATTACGCTAGGCTGGAGGAGACACTTGGGGATAAGAATAGAGTGCGAGATGTTTACGAACGAGCGATTGCAAATATCCCCCCAACAAAGGAGAAAAGGCATTGGAGGAGGTATATATACCTCTGGGTATTCTACGCCCTCTGGGAAGAGATGGAAGGGAAGGTACGTCCACAATTCCACCCCCCCCCCCCTACCGCCAACGTATCCCATCACCTATGATCCCAAACCTATGATCCCAGACCTATGAACAAGCCATAACTAACCTCCCCACCAGGACATTGACCGCACCCGCCAAATCTACAACGAATGCCTAAAACTAATCCCGCACAAACAATTCACCTTCGCTAAAATCTGGATCCTAAAATCACACTTCGAAGTGCGGCACTTCAACCTACCCGCCGCACGAAAAACCCTGGGCCAGGCAATCGGCGCCTGCCCGAAGGACAAACTCTTCAAAGGATACATATCGCTCGAAACCCGACTGCACGAGTTCTCCCGCTGCCGCACGCTCTACGAGAAGCACATCGAGTTCAACCCGTCCAACGCACAGACCTGGATCCGCTTCGCTGAGCTGGAAATGGCGCTGGAGGACTACGACCGCGTTCGCGCCATATTCGAACTCGCTGTGGATCAGGAGCTGCTGGACATGCCGGAGCTGCTGTGGAAAGCCTACATCGACTTTGAAGAGGAGAACGGCGAGTTCGATAGGGTTAGAGGCCTCTTCGAGCGCCTACTAGAGAAAACGGACCACGTTAAGGTCTGGATCAGCTATGCGCACTTCGAAGTCAACGCGGACGAGGGCGAAGATGAGGACACCGTTAGCGAGGAAACCAAGGCACGCGCGAGGAAGATTTTCGAAAGGGCGTATAAGAGGTTGAAGGAGAAGGAGCTTAAGGAGGAGGTTTGTTCCCCATTACCACACAGAGTTGCGAGACTAACGATATATATGTAGCGCGTCGCACTCCTCAACGCTTGGAAAGCGTTCGAGCAAACGCACGGCACCCTCGAAGACCAGAAGAAGGTGGAAGCGCAGATGCCCAGCAAGGTCAAGAAGCGGAGAAAGCTGGACGACGATACCTACGAGGAGTACATGGAGTACATGTTCCCCGCCGACGAGCAATCCAACGCCCGGATCCTGAATATGTTACAGGCTGCTCGCGCTTGGAAGCAGAATCAGGTGGGCGCAGGCCCCTCCTGAGGATCATGTCAACTTTTGCGCTTTTTTTCTTCTCTTTCTTGCTGCGAGGGGGTGGAGGGTTTTTCGGGAAACAAAAAATTTTAATCCGTAGAAAGTTGTGGGCTCATGGATATGTTCTTGTAATTTTAGCTAGAGGTTGGTTGTTATTATTGCTATAGTTAAGAGTACCCCGGGTCTCTCTATGGGGTATACCACTCGAGTACGGTACGTGGTTGTAAAAATACTGCTACGCAGTCATGATATATCACTCATGAAACATGTTTTCAACTAAAGAATATTTGCAATTCTGTTTGATCCAAGCTTTGAGACAAGTTAACTAATTGTGAGAGTCAATGATAACTACCACAGACTGCAGTCATCCCAAAACATGAACGTTTCCCAAAAATGACTATCGTACCCAACCTTCCTTCCGCCCATCCGAATCGGCCGACCCCTCGGACGGCGCTAATCTGATTCACATCGGAGGAAAAGAAAAAAAATGATACGCCAAAAAAACCTAATTTGACTACGACTACGACCACAAATTCCCACCATCTCCCATTTCCAATCCCAGCAATTCACACATGAATATTACGTTATATAACTTGCATAAGAGAGCAAGCCTACAAGTACAACACATGTTAGTTGGCTAGATGGATTAGCGAAGGAGGCGCTGAGAGTAACTAGTCTAACTTGACTGACCAGCAAATACGGCGTCGATTCTAGAAACCCATCCGCCGCCGTCGACATACAGCACAGTAACTAACGTATTGTAAAACGGACTGCTATTGCATACAGCCAAAAATTGGCTGTAAACTTCGGAATTTTTGTGGCATCATATGTAATAGCAGCACCACACTAGTTGGTGAGTTCTCGTGACCGATTATTGGGTTTCGTTTTGGTGCAACGGGGGAAGGAAAAAACAGTGTTGTTCGGGCTGAAGGAAGGATGGATGGAAAGAATGAAATGAGATGCACCGAGGACTGAGAAAAGAAGAAAAAAGTCTAATTCTAGAATAGTTGATAAATGCAGGAGATCCCTTTACTGGGTTAGCCAGCCCCCTCTCTTGCGGGAGGGGGTGGAAAACTGGATGGGTGGACGAAAAGGAAGGAAAAGGAAGGTGAGCTAGTGACGTTTCCTGGATGCGTTTGTGAGATGCTCGATCACCCCTGAGGGAGGGAGGGGGGACATTTACTCGCGCGTGCTGGCCATGTTCTGATAAGCATTGATGGTTTGGCATGGGTGATTTTTTGTGACTCTTCGTCATACTGGTCCGGAAGTGGGCCAAAAGTTTAATTCGTTTTGACAGTTTCATAGCACCGTTAATGGGAAGAAGTTTGGTCTCTCTAGCGGCCTTCTATTGGAGAATTAATGTGGTATGGTTCTAAGCAATAGAGCTGATCAAGGGTATATATTACGATTTCGAAGCATTTGGATCTCGACGCATCTGAATGATGGCTCCTCTTTGGTAGTCTTGCGCAGGACTCTCCAAGTTTTGACCCACGCAGTAGGCCTAGGACTGCATAGGCATGGTACCCAAAAAAGAAACAAAAAATGCTTATTTCTTTGATCCTCAACCTCGTCCCTAGACTACTAGTACTTCTTACCAGATCCCTCTACTCCCAGAAGTAGTATACGTGGTGATGCGTGACTTCGTGAAGCCGTATTTGGTGCTCAGGGTTCGTATCGGTCGAGCGCATTTGGCGCTAGAGATCACACATATGTGATAGCAAATAGTTTGCAGGTAGGGGATATCCAGTAAACCTAGAAGAGAAAACAGATTGATGCAATCCTGGCTCTGGTTGGGGGCGACCGCCTTCCTCAAAGAGCTGTTTTTGACGATTCGGCTTGCTTTTGCAGCTCTAAGTGTAAGCTGAAGCCTTATTAAATGAGGTACTACCCTTCCTTACGACGTCTCCAGAGCATTGCATAGAGGCATAGCGCTTGGATCAAGCTCCCTGTAACTTTCAATATCCACCAGGCCAGTCGAGAAACAAATCTTTGCGTGAGTAGTGAATTATGAACCAGCCAGAATCGGGGGGTTCGCCCAGGTCGATCCTCTGTGCCAAAAGTCCTAGGGACATCCTTGCCAACCCCATTATCCTGAGTTTCTGAGCAGTATGTGTAGTAGGGCATGAGGCTTTATGATAATCGCTGATTTCACCCATTATCTGCGGGTAACTGATAGCTGGAATAAGTATTGCTAATTGATATGCTCGATAGTTGCTATGCTCTACATACCGGTACCTAATCTCCTGTTTGGTGTGTTCGGGCTACCTTAAACGTCAAATATCTAACGAAAGCAGTATCCCGTGCCTGCTCATCCGTCCCACCAAACCTTCCTCTATTCGAACCCTCAAGTTTCGATAGTGCAGGGCCTTTCCTATGTGGCTGCCAGTGTATCGGCTTCAATATCTGGGGGTCTGTAAATGCGCAACGGCGAATCATAGCTTGATTTGACTGTTTGTTTTCGTCGAGGGTGCAGTGCATGCATATACGACACCAAGAAATAGAGATATCATATTCCTCACTGAGCAAATCCTCTCCATGACTTTCCTTTGCACCCTCTATGCGCCATAAGTAGCCTCGGGATCAAGTAACTTCGCAAGGTTTTCCCCCACCGCTCAGATAGATTTAACGGGCAAGCAACCCCCACCCTAGGCTTGGGAAGGCCATTTTAGGTTGTCAATGTCGTCGTAATCTCAGGTCGCATGACAAGTATATTCTCTGCCCAACCGGCGTAGCCAGGCGCAAGATTCTCGTTGCTGGAAACTCATCGAGGCACTTACACGCGAGTTAGGCGGTATCCCCAGAAACTGAGACATAGGCCGTTACCACAATGACACCGAAATTTGTGTTTGTAAGACCCGGGACGTACATCACTTTTGAAAATACCACCCAGTATTCTCTCGTACGGTTTAGTGCTCGACCACGTCCACCTGTAATTTTAGCAGATGGCTGCGAAGCCCGCTAGGCAACCCTTGGTAATTGTATCAATTAGCTTCCCCGTAAAATTTAGGTTCCCTTCTTTGGAGTTCGCAATAACTACTTTGCTTGCCAATGCCACTTCCCCCATATCAGTAGCAAGGTTGCGCGGACGCCATGAAACGGTGAACCGTGCCATGGCCATGCACGACTCACAAAAGAAGGTTGTCCTAGTTTGAGAAATCATCACAGGGTTGATCCCGTTGATTACATCGAAAGATCTCTGGAGCCGCTCAATGGCCTTGTAGAGGAAGGTGTGCTGCAGTAGTTCGTGGCTGATCTTTAATGGCGCATTCACCAACACTGTGTACTCTCTGCTTATGCGCCTCTGCCGCCTTGCTATTCATACGAGCTGCCAGGGAGCAGTTCGAATGCCGCCATTTAAGGATGGTCCGAAAAGCAGAGTATTGACACCAGATCCCATCCCGCAGCTAATCGGCCAGGGGCCAGCCATTGCTGCTGATCGGCTTGAGTATTTCCTCAAAGCGCGTGGCGGTGTTTTCCGCAACATTTCTGGCCCATTGGCACTCGTTACGGTCCACTCACTTGGCCAGTATTGTTAATTTTAGGCTGGTGAGACAATCAGTGAGAAGTTTGGCTACTAGCCTAGACATGCTCCAGTGATCCTCACGACTATCTCGAAGAGGCGCGTAGTATTCCCAACCTCACACCCACGAGGAGGTTATGAGCAGTCAAGCATGAAATACACCAATGAGTGAACTTGAGGGGTTTAGTATTTGCCATCTGCCACTAAGAAACGAACCATAATAACACTAAGAGACCGGTTACCCCGTGAACAAGACCACTCATTATTATTGTTATTATTGCTATTATTGTGCCACTAGCCTCTAGCCCCCATGCGTATCTTTGGTCGCCCGATCCCATAAATTCGTGGGGGGAATGCCCAGATCCTCGTACTCCTCAATTTGGTCGTCACTTGCACGTGCTTTTGCGCATTTTTTCAGCTAGCAGGATCCCTTCCACGAGACGGATACTCAAACAAACCTTACTAGATCGAGTCGCGAGATCTTGGTATATTTTAAAGGATGATGCTGGGGGGGAACAAGGTCAGTTCCTACGAGTCCAACCCATGAAGCAGCACAAGGCGATGCGGAGGGCGTTTAACCATACAAAACCCTGATCCTTTCCTGCGGTGTACCCAAGGAGGCATCGAAGGGCATTATTTTCTCATTCAGATCCATCGCTGGCCGGTGAGCAAACTAGGGAGCTGTTAGAACAACAGATATAGCTCGAAGCTGCTGTGTTATGATGGGTGAGAATGAGGGGGTAACCTACCATCCGGCAATGATGGTTCTCTATCTGGCTAGAGTATTGGATGGATAGGTAGCTGGCCTGAAGAAGGAGGAGAGGGGGGGGATGGGTGGGTGTTGGGAAGTATGAGTGATATGGGCGAAGGAATGAATGTATGGATGTATGGACCACGGTGACGGGCAGAAGGGACGGATTTGTGCGTAAGGTGAGTATGGCAGCGAGGGTGAGAGTAAGACTACCTATGGTGGTGGTAGTGGCGGAAAGTTGACAGCTCTAAAAGTGCCGGCCTGAGATGTAATAAGTTGGGCTACCCCCTCCCTCCCTTCCTCGGGTACACGCATTGTCTAATAACAAGACCAGACACGGATCTTCGGAAGCCCGCAATTTGAATCCCCACATGCAATCGTGCGCCTAGAAAATATAGGAGTAAAAGCCTGCTCACACAATATTGGACTTCTTTCTCACAGATAAGAACTTTAATGAATAGACTGTGTTCTCCCTCCCCCTACCCACACAGTTCATTTAAAACCAGAATCTCCAATTTGATCGCCAACCACCCTATACTGGTCTTGCAGCACCCATACCGCCTCTTTAGGGGGTCTCGCGAGGAGGGAAAAGGAAACAAATCGAATGCAACGAAAATAAAGAAAATTAGGAGCCAAAAAATAGAAGCAAACGTTCAACTCCAGACCAGTTTTGCACATAACGCCGTGAGAAGCATGCAAAAAGAAACACATTGTAGCGACTTTTTCATGTAATGCCCTCCGCCGCAGGCAGAACCTTAGTCTCAATAAAGCACACAGCAGTGATTCGGGCAATGATTTAGCCAAGCCTTATTTGGGCGGCGTGCAGGTAAACAATCATTACAATCATTGGTGTCAAAGACTATCCTATATAGAATTACGTCCGGCAACGGAAGTGACATAAATGACAAAAAAAGAAAAAAGAAAAAAAGGGGGGAGGAGGGGGTGTGTAAACCCCCAATTTTTGAATCAATGGCGCTCATGTTCCAAAGCCATGTTTTTTAGGGTGTATAGGTAGAAAATTACCAATTATTAGTGCGGGACTGTAGTTCACG
Source organism: Tuber microsphaerosporum (assembly GCA_003521225.1). Classification (NCBI taxonomy): domain Eukaryota; kingdom Fungi; phylum Ascomycota; class Pezizomycetes; order Pezizales; family Tuberaceae; genus Tuber; species Tuber microsphaerosporum. The sequence goes on from QOVD01009989.1 coordinate 20,698, forward strand.
AGCGGGTTAGCAACAGAATATAGGGCGCTGATGACGGGGAACTAACATGTCGTTCATATCTCGTCGAATCGTGAATGAGAAGCAACAATGGATGAGCTTTTCCTTAGCATTTGGATCAGGGTTCTTCAAATGGCAGCTCGTCAACATAGCCTTTTGAGTAGTGTCAAAGGCGATGGTGCCGAATTTTTCCCAGTAGCTTACAGCAGAATCTTCTACGACTAACTCATAAATCGCCAACTTTCCCTAATCGAGTCATCAGTAACGGCTTAACAAAACTTGCAGCCTTGCACTCATTCGTGATGAGTGAGGGTTTCAAAGCGCCCGCCCCCCACTAAAAAATGGATATACCCACATCTCTCATTTGCTCAATTGGGACGCTTATGAGTTCCGCAAACTCTTTGTTTCCTCTGAATATCTCTCCAGTCCTCCGCCAGAGACAAGCTGGAACTGCCATGGAAGCGAAAACTCGATCATACTCAAGTAAGGACTTTTCAAACCATTCCTCCACGTGAACTAAATCGAGATCGGTCAACTGATGCGTCCGCTCCCTAAACTTCGGCCTGAACTTGTCCAATTGTGATAGTATTCTTCTGCGCGAACTGTGCGCCATGTTTTTCTCCATGAACTGCGAAAGTCTGGCGTATCCTTTTACATAGTTGAAAGGTTTCAGGAGGCCTGCTTCAAGTTTCGCCTTCAGGACCTGTTTCATCCTCTCCTCCGGAGCATCCTGAGATGGATCCGCGGCAGTGAGATAGTAGTTTTCCTTTGCTCTCTCGGCTGAAGGTTTTACACTCCCCGGACGGGGGATTGACGATATCGAGTTGGAGTTTGCAGGCGGTAGAAGCCTCTGCTGATTGAAGGTGGTATTATTCGTATCAGATTGACCCAGTTGAACATTGGATGACGCATCTGGAAATAAGCTCTGGTTCTGATCGGTGAAGATCTCATCGGGGTATAGATTGCCGAGGAAGTCACTCAGCAAACTGAATTCGCTAGACACTTCTGGAGCGGAAAACATCCACTGCTGATGGTATGGATTGGTGTATGTTGTCTGTTGTTGTGGTAGCGGATGATCCCAGTCGGTAACTCCCAAAACTGTCACTTAATATGAGCCAAAAGATCCGCACAAGGGTTGCAGCCAAGTATTTATATCAGGACCCAACTTACAGGCTCGGGAATTTCCATTGAGGGCTGTCCTCGGTGCTACAGAGACCGGGGACGGTGCGACAATTGACGCCCCTGCATCGGGCCTAGAGGGAGGTATGGGTGGCGGAGGAAGCGAGACATTGGAGGGAGTGGTCGCAGTGGAAGCCCTCGCCTCTTGCTGCTCAAGTGTTTTTGACATGCCGTTGACCGGAGGTGTTATTGGCGCCTTAGAAGGGGAGGTATTCGGATCCTCCTGATCGTTTTCCTGGGTGGCTGTAGAGGTCTCTGTCTTTGGCTTCTTGGGTTCGCGAGGCTCGTCGTGACATAGATGACCTATATTTCTTTTCACACAACGCATACATGGCCGGTCTGCCAACGTAGCACGTCAGCATTCTACACTCACTACAAACTTCTCTCAACCAGCCTGTTGGGAGTAGCAGAAAGCAGAGAATAACTAAGCCAAACGGAGGTTTTTCCTCCTAACGTACCATCATCGCACGTCATGTGTGATCTTCGGCAATACACGCATGCTATCACGCGACCTTGAGTCAGTCTATAGGTTCTAGATGCTGTCGCAAGAAGGTTATACAGGGTGGGGTGAACTCCCAATGCCTTACCGTGATTGACTTTGCGACGCTTTTTAGGGCTTCGTCCCATAGACGTCTGGCCAGGAGTCGAAGTAGTCGGAGACTGGGAACCGGACGGCTCAGCACCAACGGTGCCCAACGAAGAAGCCGAATTCCCAGATGCACTACCCTGAGAAGTGCTGGTACCCCCTCCATTACTCTGTTGAGCGGACGGATGTGGGGCTCTCGCTGCAGCCCCATTGCTACTCGCACTCGCGGGAGGATGAACCTCGGTCATTAGGAACGAAGATTGGAGGAAGTGTGGAATTAGTTTCAAGTGTTATAGTTGACTCTGTTTCGCCGCATTCGACTGACCTTTCTGCTGCAAAGGATGAACCGGTTACACCTAGAAAGTCGGTGCGCTGATTGTTCGATCAGTGCTGCCTCGTTTTCTTTCCTTTTCTTTCCTTTTTTTTTTTTTTTTTTTTTCCCTCCCTTTCTTCTCGTTGCGATCACTCTTTGGTGGATATTGAGTGTAAAAATTTTAATATTTTCTTTAATTTCCTTTCCCTCCTTGACCCCTCCAATTCGCCTACTCGAGTCTGCCACGCAGAAAGAATGAAGCGTGTGGATGCCGACAGCGTGGTTGTACGTATGCGTGCAGAGTCGAGAGAAATGAATGGAGGCTCTGGGCGGGCTGTCGAGGTGTCGCACGACCAGAAAAAGGTGCAGGCCTGTAGGGTAGTGGTTGGGCAGAAGATGGCAAGGTACAGTACGGGATATCCTTCGCAGGATTGATACGCACACACTGGGTAGTTGTCAGGCCAGCGTTGAGCACAGCAGACTGGTGCGATTATTATTTTCTTCTTCCGCTGCTGCTACAAGAGAGTGCTCGCACAGCAAGAACGATCCGAAAGATGAAAGAAAAGCACAGGTAAATCTTGTGCAGGGCACACCGTAGTTGCCTCTGGTCCGTGGTTGTATTCGATGAAGCTGAGTGGTTGAGGAGGGGTCGACGGGAAAATTGAAAAATTGAAAAAGAAAAAAAAAACAATCTATGGGGCTCCATCTACCGATACTCAAGCACAGCACCACGCTCACAAGAGAGGCCCTCGTTGGTCACGCTAGCCATACAATGACATCTGGGCGAGTAAATGACAAGCATAAATGAAACGAGATTTTTTATATATAAGAAGACATTTACTAAAAAAATAAAAATAAAATAAAAAAGTTGTTAGTTGAAGAAGGTATAGGCTACTGTACAGTACAGTGCTGTGCCTGCTCTCGAGCTCGACCATTTAACACAAACAACTCGTTCCCTTGTGTCCCAGAGTCTCCCTCAGGGACCCTCGCTTGCTGGCTCCATGCAAACAAGTCTTGAAAACCCGCCTTACATACCAATATAGTACATACCATAGGTACGAGAATCCTTACTCGAGTACATACAGATTCATGGCAGCCAACCATTCGACACGACGGAGTGCCGGTAGTGCTCGGTAACATGATGGAATGCGGCCTTTTGTCCTATCCCTAGCAAGCAGCCTACCGGTACTTTTGGCCCTTATTTGGTATCCCTGGATCCTGAAGAGTAAGGGGAGAGTATCACCCTGCTGGTTTAATTATTGGTTCAAATACCACAAATGGAGTCGCTGTTACCCTTTTCATCATTATTCCTCGCAGCTTAAGTGCGAGATTGTCTTGGCAAGGTGAGGACAACACTTCCACACCAAGTTTGCCCTGCACTCCAGTACCCTCTTGCAGTGTTACTTAATCCAACGAACAAACACCACTGGGTAATGCCATATTGCTGCTGTTAAGTCTAGCTCTTTGCTGTGTGTGTGCTCTATTTTCTGCTTCTATTCCAATCAGGGTAGTGCTTTGTTGGGGTCGCGAACGGCCACAGAACAAAGGTGAAGTAAGGCTTAAACTTGCACTCACCAATCAGAGGATTTACTAGCTAGGGCGAATTGAGTGGTTGCATTGCGCTTGGGTGTCGAACAAGAGAAGGAGCCCAATGGTATAGAGAGCCCTGAGCCCAGTATCGTAAGCCATTAGAAGTGAGTTTGTGGATAATGAAAGGGATACGGTGGCAGTCTGATCATACTGTATCCATATGTTCCTAGCACCCCCGGCCACCACTCCGCAACATAAACCACTGTGTATATATGATTCTGCGAGTATCAAACCTAGTTCTCTAGGCCAGGCACCTAATACGTGGATTCACCGCCAGCGCAGAATATGTACCGTATTCTACTGTACGAGTACTTTCTAAACCCAGGACCGAGCCATACACCCATAACCATCTACACTTTCAATCTCTAGCCCACACCCTCCTCCACCCCTCTTACCGGTATGATAGATCACAAGACGAATTCCTTCGTGCGGGAGTCGGTTCTGCTTTAGAGACTGGTTCCTCCAGATAATAAGACTTCTCAGACTAGGAGCCTATTCAAACTGAGTGCGGGCGAGCAGCTCCCTGATTTGAGTTCGCAATATTACTCTTTCTTTTTTTTTTCATCTCCCCCCTGTGATAGGAAACTAGATGGTGTTCACAGAAAGTTTTTTCTTTTCTTTCAAGGACTCTTTCCGGCTGCCTATTAATGGAATCTCTATGTGTTCTACGCTAACTTATGGGTTTGCTCTCAGAGTAGGAATCTATTTTTGTTCACGGGGAAACCAACCAACCAACCAACCGTCAGTGATTGTTCCCTACCGTGATTCGATCAAACTCGTTGTTGAAGCGATCACATTTCATCTCCACATCTTCAGGCATTAGCTCCATAAGCGTATGCATATCACCAGGGTTATTGGGGGATCTCGGGTTGTGGATGTCTCTATTTTCACTTTGGGCGAGAAAGAGCGGGGTATGTCTTAGCGGAACAAGGCTCTGACGATTGTGTGGTTAAACACAGATAATGTGCCAATCAGAAAAGTTAGTAACCTAACGGCTCCTCCTGTAGTACATTCACAAGACTTGGTACCTCCACGACACTCTGGAGGCTCTGGAAACCCTACGTCCTAAAGAACCATCTCGAGGCAGGGAACGATCTACCCGCTGAACCTGCTCCTCACCCCTGCCGTGTTGTATGGCACCATCAGATCTCTGATATGAGTGCCGATCTCCGTTATGATACCGGTACCGATATTATGCGTAGCTAAGACAATACCGGTACTTGGAGTCCCACTATACCTAGTTCGTGTGGTAATCCTGCGTGATCGTGACCGCTGCTTACCCACCCAGCATCTTTGAAGCTAAAAGTTTATTCCTCGTATTCTGGAAACTATTTCCCTTCTTGTGCTGTGCCCCTGTTGCTCCACACAATCTTCTTCGCGGTGAGTCTCAAGTTTTCCCCTAAACCTACTTTACAATCATTGACATACACCCGGCTTGAAGCCACGCCGTAAATGAACGGCAGTTAGAATCTGATCTAAAGCTAGAATAGATTTTTTCCCTCAGCCTGGACGTATCCTTTTGGGAGGAGACTTCGGATCCTGGATAGGACGGCAGCCTTAACACTCGAGTTCACCTATTCGGGGGATCCCGTCCCCTCCTCTTCCTTTTAGCTAACCGCCATGTCATACAACGCTCCCTTCAATATCACGAACCAGTACTGTATTGCTACGGTCTTACTATATAACTTATCCAACTTATTGCCACCAAAAGGGCACCCAAGTCTACACGAGCATTGTAGTAAGTTAACGCGAAGGCTTCTCGGCACCGCATCAGAAATGGGTTGGGCCCTTTGCAATTCGCTGAAGTCCGCTGATATGTACCGGTGCAAGTTCACCGTTCGTAGGACCGAAATTTTCATACCAGCTAATTGTGAAATTCTGTTATGTCAATGCTAACTGACCGCAGAGGCTTCTGCACGATTGGCAGCAACCCTGACCTAATCAGTGTAGAGACACTCTGTTTCACAGAAGGACGCCTGGGTGGCCAAGGATCTTGCCGATAATGCGTTTCTTACCCATCGTCATTCCCCACTATCATGCAGGGCGCAGGGCGCTGGTTATTTACTATGATTGGGCGAGCACCGGTACCTCCACCGGGCGCTCGGGACGTTCTCGGCATGGTGATCGGAGCTGCGGGCGGAGAGGAACAAAAAAAAAAAAGCAAATTCCATACTGTATCATAAAGTCTAATAACGCAAAATCTTAGATGCGAGATCATTGAGCATTGTGCTTGGGATAGCCTGTTGTGTGTTGCCTCACCACCGATAAGCTGACAGCTCTGCTTTCTTTTTCCTGTTGTGCTATCAATTTTATGTCTTACCAAAATTTAATGTAACAAACAAAAGGTGTCGAATGAGGATACTGTACAGGTATGTTTTTCTCACCGCTCCACACGTCTAAACTTCACCGCTCGCAATTGTGGACCACTAACGTCACTGCCAATCACTCGTTACTTGGCATCTAACTTACAGATACCGCAACCGGCCACTGCCCTAGTCACAATATCAGGTTGGTTGTGGTTTTCCGACCCGACACAATCACCGGTTCCGTTCCGATCTGGGAGGGAGGGAAAAAGAAAGGTTGACTATCATACTATGCCTCTTCGCGTTCGCCCCCCCCCCCGCCGCCACTCCCCGAGCCATACATGTCCAAGCGACGAAATTACTCCCAAGTGTAGAATTATTAATTATGCAGTACAGTTATTATATTATATCATACATCCCGTATCTCCCCGCAGCCACCATGTCCCGGAAAATTATCGTTCTAGAGCGCCATAATGCTATCGTAGACTTGCTCACCCGCCTTCCTGAAGAGGACCTCGTCAACTGCCGCTTTGCCCTTCTGAATCCATTCCGTGACCTCTCCTAGCGATCCGCTGTTGCCCTGCATGCTTGTGAGGTGTTGTTGTAATTGGGTCGTTAAGGGATGCAGTTGCCGGTCGGAATTGACATCATATAGGGATGCTGCGCTCAATTTGGAGGTGAGGTTTATTTTTTCTACGCTGTCGATTGGGTCTTGCTTTGATGGGGCATTGCGGAGAATGGGGTGCATCTGTGTGTGGCGTCCGTCCGTTAATACCATTGACGAACTAACTAATCATAGGAGGCCAAGGTTAGGGTGGCTGGGCGGGTAGTAGGATATAACACACATTTCGAGATTTTTGGCGCCTTATGTTTTCCTGCGCAATTGCGTTCTTTTTCAATTCTTGGAGGTAGTCTTCTTCCTTTTCTAGTAGCTTCTGCTCCCTCTCAATCTCGGCCTCGAGTCCAGCGATTTGGCGGAGATCCGGCTCCAGGATGGCTTCTAGCGTACGCTTGTCGTTTCGGGGAATGGGCGTCAGCAACATAGATTATGTGTATATAAACAGGTGATAATATAGCATACGTTCTTACTCAACAACTTTTCATAATTGAGATATGTATCTTTCCCCAATGGTGGAACAGGCACCTTCGTTAGTGAATTCCCAATCCTACCACCAACCGTAACACTGGTCAGCTAGCAGTCACTGTAAGGGAAAAAGAAAAAAGAAGAAAAAAAAGAACAATCAATATGACATGGCATGTTGCTTGATCAATTGATGCGAGGCCATACTTCCTAACAACCCTATGCAACACCTCCTGCGCTTCCGCCCTCCTATTCTCCCTGCGAAATGTCATGAGGACCGGTCTCTCCGCAGCCCTGACAACCTCCATAATTTCCTCGCGCCCCTTATCGGATAGGACGCCCCATTTCGCTTCGACAACCTCCTGCGGGACGTTGCGTACCCGCGGCTTCAACATAGGCATTTTGGCTGGTCCAGATTCGTCTTTTTTTCCTTTTTTTCCTTTTTTTTTTGAGAAGATGTTCACTAGCCAAGCTGTTAGATGGGGGAGGCGAAGAAACTCACTTTCCGCTTCCGCTTCTTGTGTTATTGACTTGCGCTTTGTTCCTGCCACCTTGGCAGTTACTACTGGTCGGGGAGGCGGTAGCATGTTACTGGACGCCGAGGTAGAAGTCGAGGCTGGAGGCGCTGCTTTCGCTTTCGTCATTGTCCCCGGATTTGCAGTAGCGGCGGCGGCAGTGGTGGTAGTAGTGGTTTGTGTAGACCTTCTCGTCCGCGAATTTGCCGGGGTGATGTTTGAACTTCGTCTCCTAGCGCCACCGCCAGCAGCAGCGGAAGATCGTGTAGTCTTTTGTTTTTGTTTTTGTTTATTGGCCGCCTACTTTGTTAGCTCACTCACTCACTCACTCACTTAGAACTAGAGAGAAGGAAGGAAGGGAGGAGAGGAATTACCATAGTTACACTATAGCCCTAACTCGTGAGTGGAAAACGGGGGTGGAGGGGGTAAAAACGCGTGAAATTGCAAGGTGCTCACAGGTTCTCGCGTCTAGGTGGGTAGGGTAGGGAAACAGCAAGGGTACTACAGTGGGGA
>QOVD01009994.1:2144-12250 GCA_003521225.1 Tuber microsphaerosporum
CTCCCGAGCCAAACCCTGGTGGTCCCCCCTCCTCTCTACACTCAGGAAAGAATTCCACAACGCCACACGGAAGGCACGGAAAGAAGGGACACCAGATGTCGCTGAAGCAGCCAGAACGTCCAAGAGGACTTATTTCAAGGCGATCAAGGCTGCTAAAGGCGCCCACTGGCGTTCCTTCCTGACCTCCGCCACCCCCAGGTCCATCTGGACCGCTAAGAAACTTGCCTTGGGCAAGGCCCCAGCTCGCTTCCCTGAACTTCCCGGTGCAGACTCCCCTGAACAAATGAATGGAGCTCTGCTTGGACATTTCATTCCCACCCGTCCCTCCCCCCCTCAGCCCGCTAACCTCTCTCCCTACCCCGACTGCGAACCCATAACGGTAGAAGAGATCTCTAGATGCCTCTCCAAGTGCTCGTCCTCCTCAGCCCCTGGCCCAGACACAATCCCCTACTCTGCCTGGAAAAGGGTCCACCTAGCCGCCCCCCACCTACTCACCTCCCTACTAGGCCCCCTCGTCACCTTTGGCTACCACCCGGCCTCTATGAAAAAGGCCAATGGGGTTGTCCTAGACAAACCAGGCAAACCCTCGTACGACACTCCCTCCTCCTTCAGAATCATTGTCCTCCTTCAAACCATCTCCAAGATAGTTGCAAGAATTATGGCCACTCGTCTCTCTACCCTTGCCAGGGCCCACAACCTGCTCCACCCCAACCAATGCGGCTCCCTGCCATCCCTCTCGTCGTTTGACGCCGTGACAGCCATGATCGACACGGTCCGTACCCTCCAACGCCCTCGCCTCAAGGTGTCATCGCTTTTCCTTGACATCAAGGGAGGTTTCGACAATGTAGACCCCGTCCTCCTCACGTCCGATCTAAGATCCAAGGGTATCCTAAAGTACTTGGTCTCCTGGGTCCAATCCTTTCTCACTCAACGGTCCTGTAGGCTTTTGTTTCAAGGTTCTCCTCGTGTTTTTTCTCCTGTTTCTGTTGGGACCCCTCAGGGTTCCCCGATTTCTCCATTGTTATTTGTTATTTATGTGTCTCCTTTACATATTAGTTTGGATAAGGGTGTGTGTCTTTCTTATGTGGATGATTTTTCCCTAACCATTGCTTCTCCCTCTTACTGTACTAATACTCGCCGACTCCAAAATGCCTTTCACTGCCTGAGCCGCAAGGCCGTCAGGAGAAAGGTATCGTTCTCCGTCCCCAAAACCGAACTAATCCACTGGAGGACCCCACACCAAAGGGACCCCTCAGGAACCCCCCGCCCTCCTTCAATAGCCCTGGACGACCAGTTATTTGCCCCGAAAGAATGCATCCGTTGGCTCGGCTACTGGCTTACCCCCTCCCTCCCCACCTCCGCCCACTTCTTCAAGAGGCTTGCCCTGGCTCAGGCGGCCTTTGCGACCATCAAAAGACTCTCTCCTCACGGCTCAGGCCTCTCCTCCCACCTGACACACCGGCTGGCGGTTTCGCTTCTCCTCCCCATCCTCCTCTATGGGGCTGACTTACTCGTCCCAAACTCCAACATGACCAGGCGAATGGACGTCTTCTGGCATCAGGTCCAGAGATGGGTTACAAACTGCGTCAGGTCTACCCCTACCACCATCCTCGCGGCCGAGAGCTGCCTCTCTCCCATTGGGGTACTAGCCCCTTACCGAAGAAGACTAGCTGCCCTCAGGCTGGCCTGCTCCGCTCCATCTCTGAACCCGGCCACGGCTAGACTCTGCCCCTCATTTCCATCCATACTTAGGTTTAGGGCCCCGGACTCCGGTAGGTCGCTTTGCACGGGTCTACAACCAAACTACATGCCACTCAACTGGCGCACTGCGCGTCCCTCCCCTCCGGTCAGGAATCACCTCCCTGTCGATGCTCTGGCCCACATCACCCTCCCCCTTCTCCATGGACTGACCTTTGCCCCACTTGCTTCTCCGCACCTCCTCCCTTCGGTCCCCCCGCTACACGACCACGCGGCAATGAGATCCGCTTATAAAGCTCTCAAGGGCAGAGCCAGGCTCGTCCTTCTCGAAGACTGGCACTCCCGATTTCCACCCCCTCCATACTACACCTACCCCCTTCAGCTCTCCCCTCACCCATTCATGGGACTTGGGAAGTTCATGGCAGGGCGCATCCACCAAATGAGTGCCCAGCAAAGCTACCTCGCCGCCTACCCCAGATGGTTCGAAGCTGGCCGCCACCCTGACTGCGCTAGGTGTGGCCATGAGGCCGAGTCCTTCAGCCATGCTATCCTCCGCTGCTCGTCCTCGTCAGATGCTAGGTCTCGCCTGCTCCAAGGCATCGACCGAGTTGATCAGGACACCCCCCTCTGGACCTCGCTTGACCTCCTCCTCGCACTGTCGGCGTTCATTAGTACGGCAAGAGTTAACTACCCCCCCGGCCTTGCCCCCTCCCCGACTTTGTTTTCAGATATGGTTTTTCCTTCCTCTCCGGTATCCCCTGTTGGGTTAACCTTTGATTCCTCCCCCCCTCGTCCCGTTTGAAGGGAGTGGGGTTTATTTTCCTTTGAGATGTTGACAGGTTGTTTTTATCTAAGTTGACAAAAATTTCTTTCATTATGTTTCTTTAAAGGACATTGGGCTTCAGTCGGAGCTCGGTTATGTTGGAGATTGATTATGATTTTCCTTTGTAAATTGCGTTTGGATTTGAGGTTTTGTTTACGCCATAGCTAGCGCTGCATGCGAGTTCTTGTACCTTAACAACGAATACATGATATAAAAAAAAAAAAAAAAAAAAAAAACCGTCTGGTAGTTAGTTCCTCACGCAACCATCTAAGTACTTTCTTCTACTATCAATTCAATCAATCTTTACTATTACAATTCCCGGCGAATAAGAGAAGTGTCTCTTAGTACGTTCGCGACTATACGATAGGGACCAGAGTGTTCGGCTATCAGAAATAGTGTACGAGAACGAGTAGTTGTTACCTGCTGCAAGTATCGCCCGGAGGGAAGGATCGTTACACTTAGTATATTTTATGTTTGATCCCAAAGGAGTTTCAAGGCTGCCACTTTTGGAGCTTTATTATTATTGTTAGCAAGGCATGGGATTGCCTGACAAGTGTATTTAAGACCTGCTATTCTCCGGACTTAGAGAAGGCAGACTTCGACAGACAGAGTTTTCAATATACTTGGTTGAACAGTTACTTCTTCAGTTCGCTTCGAGAATCTTTAGTATTCAGTTAAGTTTACCAAACGCCTACTATTAGGAACTACATAGTAGTTGCGATATAGTAAGAAGTTTGTTACAACAACTTAGTCTAAGCCTCCGGTACTTAGTCTCGTTAGATACCGCACTTTGGTATAGAGGCTGTATCGTTATGCTATCAATATACGGCACCACCCCGTAGGGCCGTTACAATATCGGTACTAGAACTACACCTTAATCAGCAATTATTTATATGACTCTTTGGCTAACCATGTTACTTGTGGATAATAGACAGAAAGGATGAATGCAGGTAATATATCCTACACATCAGTTTAACTCCATTTCAAATATACCAATCAAGACCTTAGCGGAAAGCACCATCCTTGCAGCCTGAAATATTGATGTCGATCATATCAATAATGAGCTCCTTATTCACCCTACAGACTGCTCAGCTATCAAGACTTTTCTTAATGCTGACTCAATTGTGGATGAAGAAAACAAAATGTATTCTTCAGAGCATTTGAATACATTACAGCCAACTGGAGTTTCAACATATAAGTTATGTTTAAAAGTTGGTTCTCTAGTAATCAATTTAAGAAATCTGAACTTACAACAAGGTCTGTGTAATGGAATACGACTTATGATTACTGGACTTTTATGGAAGCTCATTAAAGGTAAATTATATTCTACTTTGCTTGATTTTTTGATTACTCTATATTATCTTCAAGTTATAATATATTTATACAGATATCCTTTTGGATTTAACTTAATATAAGTATTATAATAACAGGTCAATGGCTGGAAATGAGGTTCTGATTCCACAAATTAAAATCACTTGGCAAGCATCCCACGATATTTTGATCCACTTTATTTGACTTCAATTTCCAATTTGATTGGTGTATGTGATAGCTATGAACAAGGCACAAGGGCAGTCACTGGAACATGTTGGAATTAATTTATATAATAAGGTATTTGGGCATGGTCAATTGTATGTTGCATTATCACGAGTGACAAGTGTTGAGAGAGTTAAGGTATTAGTTTCTGATTCAATATATAAAGGAGAAAAGCTATGTAAGAAGTTGTTTATCCTGAGGTTTTTCATGACAATTTCCTATCATATTTTTTAAGATCTATATTCTCTCTACTCTGTTTTCTCTATTCTATGTTGTTTGATTTTGTTGTTTATTTCTTATTAATTCTTATAGAGTTTGTTTTTGTAGATCTTTTTATTTCACTAATTTTTTTCATATAAAATATATTTCTTTAAATAACACAAATCTTTGCTCAGCTTAGGCTATTTTCCTTTAGTTCAAACACTTCCTAAGTTTCATTTTCAAATTTGATATAATTTTAAATATGCATCTACCATTTATGAGTAAATTACTATTCATCAATTATAGTAATTTCTCCGAACTACATGCACTTGCAGCGCCGTATGGTATCCACACGGGTGACTGCTCGTAAATCAAAATTAGGCGAAGTACTCGCACTCGTACCATAGTCGGGAGCAAATCTACGCAGAAAACCTGGTTTCTATCATGGCAATACTGAGCAGTACTCACTTAGCATGATTCTAAGCACTACACTGCCTCTGAAGCACAAAGTATTTCATATCACGATTACCCAAATAGGCTAGGTTATAAGATTTTTGAATGCGGGTGCAATATCTAAGCAGTGAACAGGATACCGGTACCACCCTTCATATTCATCATATGATACTTACATCATGCTTGTCACAATTATTCCGAACTTTGCTCTCTTTAGTTACTTCACAACCGATCACTTCCACTACCAGCTCTACGGGCACTTAGCGCCAGTGCTTGAAAAGGATCGAAGGGATAAAAGGTTGGGCGCGAAAACGAACGAAGGGATTGGGCTGCATGTCAACTTTGGTTGCATCTGTCGTTTGGCTTTGTTGCAACATTACCACTAAAGTTAAGGCAAAGAGCTTCGTGGGGTATTGAGAGAAAAATAAAGCTTGAAGCGGAATGATGTATTCAGTCTTATCTTCACACCCACAGCACTTTATAATCTATTTAACTTTCTTCTTTTTCTTGCCGGGATATTGTTTATTATCTTGGTTACAGGGCATCATCCTTTATCACTCATATTTTGTCTGCCGTCCCCGGCCGTCCTTACTCAGCCCCGGCAGTTCTCTCCCACCCCCGGCCGTCATTACCCATCCCCGGCCCTCACCTGTGGTCCCCCTCACTTTTGCCAACACGTGTCCTGCCCTCTTTGCAAATACCTGCCGTCTGTGTCCCCCCCGCCGTCCTTACCCCCGCCTTGCCGTCTTCTGATACCCTCCACAGTCCCCCGCGTAATTCCGGCCATCCTGCCATCTCCCCTACCGTCCGCATAAGTACCGTAAAAAAACTCGAATAATTGAACCGTGTGCTATCCCTTCGTTTGTTCCCGAGTTTCACGCACTTCTAGCGTTCCACTAATAAGACGATTGGCACAAGAATGGCAACGATAGACAACACACAAAGATAAATCAAAATTAGGTGAAGTACTCGTACTCGCACCATGGTCGGGAGCAAATCTGCACAGATCATGGCTATACTGAGCAGTACTCATTTAGCACTATTCTGAGCACTGCACCACTTCTGAAGCACAAAGTTTTTCATATCACGATTACCAAAATAGGCTATCTCAGTAGTGAAGGGGATACTGGTACTAGTACCACCCTGCAAGTTCATCATATGATACTTACATCATCTTGTCGCAATTATTCCTAACTTTGCTCTCTTTGGTTACTTCACCACCGATTGCTTCCACTACTAGCTCTACCCGCACTTAGCTCAAGTGCCTGAAAACGAACGAAGGGTGGAATGGGCAAAAAACACAACAGAAACACAGCCCCTTTCCCCCCGCTGAGAGAGGAAGAAAAACAAAAATTTCTTGACCTTACTGAGAGAGGAAAGTCCGACGATAGCACACGGTTCAATTATTCAAGTTTCTACGGTAGCCGATATCATGTGTATCTCACTATACAAAGAACGGCCTACTGTGGAGGGCCCGGTGGTCCCAGCCTATCCCGACCGTGTTTCTCACTTTTAATTTCCAGTGTGGTGATAGCGACTCTTTCATACTATTAAAAGCTTTTAACCGAGTAACGATCCAAGAGTACTCTAACCTGAATCTGGGTTAGCATTTTCACTCTAGGATCTAGATTTGGCGTGGGTTCGCTTATAACCATACTATTAATGGCAATGATCTGTGAGACATAGATGTGCTCGGACTATCGTTTCCCCGGTAATACGAACTTAAAAACACAATCGAAACCTTAACTTCAGTTGCGACATTAGTTGGGCTTGCTGGGCTGCCCGGGCTTGGTTCCTCTCAGCCCAACCCGGCCCATGGATGCTCATGGGCAAGCCCACGGAGCCCAACCCAGCCCAACTAAAAACCAGGGCTAGCCCAATAAAGGCCCGACCCATTGGGAGGCTTGCCTAAGACCTGAAGCAGTCATTGGGTGTCACTCGCTACTATTAATCTTCAGCGGGTAAAGATAAATAGCTACTTTACGACATGCTATAACACGTTCAGTAACACCGGTACCCGTACTAATACAAATGGAAACGACTTTAGATCTCAATATATGTGTGAGAGGGGGTGTAGGGGGGTGTTCATACAGGCGGGAGTGGAGAGTTAGAAAGAAGCCGCGATTTAGGATTTTTGAGTATTGTACGGATCAACCCCTCGTTTGCAGGTGGGAATGGTTTAACGAAATCTGGTTCGGAGTCTGTTTCCCCCTTGTATTACTTTCTAAAATAGTACGTGGTGTAGGTGATATATATCTAAGACCATGAATGGGGTTTTGTACCATGGGGGGGTCTCGCAAGGTTTTGATGTGGAGTTATGGAATGGGGTATTTGTTTTGGGGTTAAGGGGTTCTTGATATGTATCATATAATACGTTAATTTTTCCTGGATGGGCGTGTGAGGTGGGGCCGTCATCAAGACTCGGGTTCGGGCTCGCGGGGGAGGGGAAGTAGTAGTGTATCGATATGATCTCATCATTCGTGCCATAGACACTGTGGAAGTTTTTTTTTTTGTAAATATTCTACTCGAGAATATGCGCAAGACTTTCGGAAAAGTTTCCTGTCTTGTGTTCATCGTCTCATCATTCTTACTCGTACATGTATATACAACACCCGGACGCTAAGCCCCACAGCCCCAAATCTCAAACCCAGAGTGGAAAGAAAGAAGAAGCATGAACAATACGGGGGTCCCTCCCGAGCTGTAGTCTTTCTAAAGGGAAAAATAAAACTGGTAATCCGACAAGAAAATACCTATATATCATAAAAGTGGACATTCTGTCGATCATGGGAGCTTCGTTTCTATTATCAAGTATTCGTATGGTACATGTGATGATGAATTTATAGGTGCTCACTCGTCTCTCAAACCCTGAGGAAAGGGAGGAATATGTAGTGGAGCCATTCCGCGGTTCACCACCAGTTTTATCTTTGCGGGTCGGTGGGAGGGGGAATAGCATATCTTGATTCCGGTTAATTACAGTATCGCCTAATTCCCAAATGAACCCTTGTGGTGAATGAAGTTCACGATGTACGTTAATATATATATAGTGTTTCGAACGGGTGCTCCGACGGCAGTAGGCGCAGTAATGATGCTCATTCTTGCTGGAACTCTTCGAGGCTGCTCGGCATGCTCAGCATATCGGGCACGCACTCAACCTATCGGACATTCCGTACGCACATAGCCTATCCCATTATTGTTTAGACAAAGAAGTTCGGACATGCGCTCTGAATCGATACGCCCTCCGGGAGCAAGTTCTTTGATGCTGTTTGACATGCTCGGTATGCTCAGCATAGGCGCAGCCTATGCCAATATCGTTCCACAAACCCCCGGATATGCGCCTGGGATCGGTGTGGCGCCGGAAGGAAGGACTCAGATGTGCAAAGGCTATGGAGCCTAAAGTTTTCTTTGTGACGTTTGTTCTTTCCTTTGTTAGCACGATAGTTTTGCGGAAGGGAAAGGGAGACATGGGTGGAAGAGCGGGGGCATGCGTGAAAGAGAATGGACCCGTGGTGATTGATGAAAGGAGAAGAGCGCTGGAGACTTTCTGCATCTCATTCAGCCACTGCATCCTTTTCCTTGTTCTCCCCCACGGCAGCTTCTAACTCTGCTTTAAACACCTTTTCCCATTTGCTTGGCGCTCACTTCCTGTTCTCCCTCTAGCCTCCATTTCGACCATCAGGCATCTCCCTCATCTTTCACAGCATCTTGCATCCCACATCACTCCCATCTCCAATGTCGAACGACTCCACCACATTGCCCTTGTTGCCCCCGGCTCCTCCCTCTTTGATCTCTACTTGACTCAAACAGTGAGGCTAACTTGCCGAACACCGCCCTGAGCTGCGGATCCCACATTGCCGCCTTCTTTCACTTTATTTATCACAGCCTTCTTTGCCTTCTGCCTGTCACCAGAGGGCTTTGCGCCATCTGGTTGAAATGTTTGTTCACTTTTTGGTGAGTTTGAATAGTTTTTTCTGCGATAAAAATTTCGATTCCTTGGCATTCCTTGGTATTTGACTTATTCTGGTTGCAAACATGGTATAGTTATCAGCCGTGTTATCATACTTATCTTGAATGATAAGTTGTACTCGAGTACATTCTTAGCTGTTCACTTTCTTTTCCACCAATAAGGAACCTTCACTACTTCGGAGCTACTCTCCGCTCTCTACTTCCCATTAACCAATAAAATAAATTAATAATTCTCTTCCCAGGCTCTTTCTCACTATTTCCAGACTCTTATTTTTCTAATTTTAGCGCCAAGGCATGCGGTTACCATTGAAAAACCCAAGTACTCCCTCATTCCCCAACCAAAAACCGCACCCAACATCCGCATCATCATACCGCCAGCCTCTCTTTACCCCTGCAACAGCAATCACAATGTTCCAGAAGCCCTCCTTAGCCACTAACGGCGGTGCCGGCTCGATCTTGCGCTCTTCCCTCCCAATTCCTCCCTACTCTCCACAGCCTACCCAACCTCCTTCCACCAAGTCCTCCAAATCACATACCCGCTAGTCATCGCAAGCTATTCGACACTAACCGGTACAACAACGCAGGCCGCAACTCTGTTCAAACCCGCTTTTCAACGCTGGCTAGGGCTCGGTGTTCGCGCGGGATGGGAGGATCAAGTCGGAGGCTTTGGTTATAGATTCACGGGTACCGGAAGAGGGGGGTGGCGTCGCTATGCTAACTAAGGTTAAGAATCCAATCCTGCTAGCAACGGAGTAGTTGGTTCCTGGAGATGGGGATGGGGGCTCGGGTAGTGGGCAGGGACATAACTACCTTTCGGGAGCAGAGGCGGAGAGGTTGGCTGTGGGGTGGGGGTGTGAAGTTTTGGACGGGAGAGGTGATGGGAGGAGCATTAACGTGGGTAAAAGGAGAAAGGGTATTCCACAAGCGATGGTGTCCCTGATAAGGGCCGGCAAGGAGAAAAAGCCGAATACCTATCCAAGCCGCGGTTGGCTGCGTCGTAATGGACATTCACGCAACCCTCTGTGTGGCTACGAGCACGGCAGCCTTACCAATAAGCTCCCCGGCCGAATCGGTGGCACACCAGCTCTTGCTACGTGGCCCTAGGCAGAGGAATGGTGAGCAAGTGCGAGCGAGTGTTCCTATGCCGTCGCCTAATCTCCCCTCCTTATCGATCTTAACTTCTTTCTGGAATTTACTAACCTCTTCCGTACCTACCGCTGTGCTCACATCTGCCGGTGGAAAAACAGCCTTTAGCAGAAGGAAATGTAGGTCATCCCACGGTATACGGCCAACCCACACGGCCGCCAGCCTGCGCGCTTGTGCTTTCGGGAACCGGAAATAGAGACTACTTGCTTCGAATGGTAATAGCACACAAGATCGCCCCTCGCTATCGCTTCGGTGGTCACAGTTTGTAGGCCGCGGAAGTGGTTGTTGG
>QOVD01009996.1:0-10950 GCA_003521225.1 Tuber microsphaerosporum
TTTTTTTTTTTTTTTTTTTTTTTTTTCCATTTTATTCGTTTGTTAAGTAAGAACTAACTAGGTACGAAAGCCATCTCACCCGAAGGTATGTAAGCTAAAAACCTCCAACTACTGTCCATCCAATGCCCCCAATGCTAAAACCCTATGACCCTGCCCGACTATGCTCCGCCTCGGCTAAGATACAGCAGCCCGGTACTATGGGTAGAAACTAGAAAGGAAACAACAGGCCAGAATACAACGAACGGAAAACCTGCTCAGCCATGCAGCCCACCAAGAGAAAACCCAAATGATAGTGAGAAACCTGTATACCAACCAAAGAAGACTTCAAGCCCGACTAGAAAGTGACCCCCAATACCAAACCGTAGGATATACCACCAGACCTGGCCTACACAAGGGGTAGACGTACCCTGGCCTTGTAGACCGGCACAGGCGCTGAAGTACACTCAGTGGGAAATCCATACGATAAGGCCGGCGTGGCGGAGACGTGTGGCGTAAGGAAAATACGCTAAAGACCCACCGGAAAACCGGGCCCGGAGTGGTGGATACCCCGGGGGGCAGAGGCGGTATGTATGAACCCCATACAACCGACCAAATTCACCGCCACGTACTAGCCATGACAGATCCTGAGGGCAGCCGATCAGAAGGGACAGCGACCCAGAGGAGGTGGAGGGCAGAGCCCAACCTCGAGGGGCACCCGAGGGGATAAATGCCGTGGGGGGCGACAGGAGCCACCTGGTAGTAGGGTACCAGCCAAGGAGCGGATTGTAGCTGTAACAGAGCAACTGGACGAAACCAAAAGCGGAGGGGAGGCCTGTGGCCACAAGAGATGGGAGTGCAGGGGTAGACCCAATCGAGAAGTGTGAGAGCGACTGACCGAAGCGAAATGACAGTTTTTCGACGATACCGACCGTACTAAACAGAGTTCCCAGGAGATAGTGCAATACCAGGGAGCAGAGCCACCAGGGCTACTACATCACCGATCGCCTGAAACTGCAGAAGGCCATTGACGAGAAAGGGGTTGCCGACCATTTGCAAACGCTAAGTGAGGGCAGCGAACCCAGTGCCGAGAAGCGGGGGAGAGACCGACCATGAAACCCCCTAGACAAAGACTGCCCGAGAGCAAAGCCATCAGAAGGGGAACAGAGGGGAGAGGGGGGTAGTGGCGTCACCCTCCTAGGCAGCTAGGCCATCAGAAGAGGGGAGAAGGGGGAGGGTGGTTGACGATGATTTCTCATGGTGTTGAGATTTCAATCGCCGGAGGTGTTGAGGAGATGGTTCGTGGCTAACTATTCAACGACTTTTTTCTTTTTTCTTTTTTTCTTTTTTCTCTTGCTTTTCTTTTTTTTTTTTTATTTCGCTTTTATTCGTTTGCTAAGTATGAACTAACTAGGTACGAAAGCTATCTCACCCGAGGGTATGTAAGCTAAAAACCTCCACCTACTGTCCATCCTGCACTCCCAATGCTAAAACCCTGTGACCCTGCCCGACCGCATCCCGCCTCGGCTAAAGATACATAGCCCGGTACTATGGGTAGAAACTACAAAGGAAACAACAAGCCATGATACTACGAACCAAAAACCTCCACAGACGTGCAGCCTACTAGTACAAAAATCCCAACCGACAGTAAATCAAACCTTTACAAAATAAAACAAAATCCTTAAGTCCCGCCTGGTTTAGACCACGGGCTATCCCCCACTCCGTGACAGGGCCTTAGCACTGAGCGGTCAGTTAAGTGAACCTGGCTTATCCGGGCCTTGCGGCCAACCGACCGAAAGGGTGATATGAACTAATGCCATCCGAGTGATGTGGGGCAGTGGAGAAGTATACCTCAGCCCACCGGAAAACGAGGCTGGGAGAGGTGCATGCCCCGGGGGGCAGAGGCTATAGGTATCAACCCCGTACAGCCGATCAATTTCACCGCCACGCACACAGCCATGACAGATCCCGAGGACAACCAATCAGAAGGGACAGGAACCCAGAGGAGGTGAAGGGCAGCGCCCAACAGAGAAGGGACCCCAGGGGCTGAGACCCGAGGGGGGCGAGAGGAGCAACCTGGTAGTAAGGGTACCAGCCAAGGAGTGGAGTGTAGCTGTAACAGAGCAACTGGACGAAACCGGGAAAGGGGAGGCAGCCGGAGGCCGAGCAGGAGGGGGGCAGAGGGGTAGACCCAATCAAGAAGTGCGAGACCGACCGACCGAAGCGAGATCATAGTTTTTCGACGATGCCGACCGTACCAAACAGAGTTCCCAGGAGATAGTGCAATTCCAGGGAGCAGAGCCACCGGGGCCACTACTTCACCGATAGCCCGAACCTGCAGAAGGCCATTGACGAGAAAGGGGTTGCCGACCGTGTGCAAACGCTAAGCGCGGGCAGCGAAGCGAGTGCGGGGAGGGGAGGAGAGAGTGACCGTGAACCCCCTTAGACAAAGACAGCACAAGAGCAATGCCATCAGAAGGGGAACAGTGGGGAGAGGGGGGATGTAGCGTCACCCTCCTAGGCACCTAGGCCATCAGAAGATGGGAGAGGGAGGAGGATAGTTGACGATGATTTCTCATGGTGTTGAGATTTCAATCGCCGGAGGTGTAAGGGACATGGTTCGTGGCTAACTATTCAACGATCATGGCCCCTTCATATAGGCGTTCCTCCCACAACCCTAACCCTGGTGACTCATACCCTTGAGTCATACGACCTCATGACTTGTAGCGAGTCATGTGCGAAATCCATCAGCTGACTTCCAACAAGTCAGCTGCACAACATACCTAAACCAATCATAATCCCAATAACAAGTCATGTGCGCAACCCGCGTCACAGGAGTGAAACCCATGACTCGTAAAGTGAGTCATGTGCGAATGTCATACATCATATGACCACAATCGTGTGTCATGTAAAAACATCAACCAATAACATTACAATGATGATATTGTAAGTGTGAGTCATGTGAAACAAATCACAACCTATGACTCATAACCATGAGTCATGTGCAACCTCATTCCTCGCTTAGTCAGGTTTGTGACACTAACACACACTCTATAGTAGACAGCGATTTCATGAGCTTTGATGCCACTGAGATGTACCTTATACCAGCGGCTTACTCAACCCCTCTCCCTTAACTTCCTGCCCCTTCATCATTCAACACCAGTGTCTCGGGAGCCGGGATGTGATTCTCTCCTTGTTTAATGTTTTTGGTTCTGCTAAAACCCCCCCTGCTATAGTTGCTCTCCAAGATCCTCTGGGCTGGCATGGCCGCATACACTCTTTTCGGTGGCTCTCCTCCTTTGCCCCTCCTAGCTACCTCAAGGTGGTATTTTACATTCCTTCTGCCTAAATTGCAGCTGCCGCCATTCTCCCCACTTCTATGAGAGATCTCACATCATCACCCTAACAATTTTTGCACCTTGCTCTTCAGGGTTCCCTTTTCGTCCTTCTCAGTGATCAATATGTACAAGCTGTTGAATAATTCCTCCATCTTGCACACTGTCTCTCCCACATTACCTCTCCCTACTGCCGTTCATCCTATACTAACCTTGCCGGACTTTAACATCCACAACCCCACTACTGACACACTCAGATCTTTTATAAATTACCAACTCCACACTTTATTCCCTTACTTTGAGCGGGCCTCTAACCTGGGCTATTCAGTTCTAAACACCCCTGGGTGCTTTACTAGGTTCCCCTTTGGCTCACTAGGTCTCCCTTCTGCTATGGATCTATCTTTTGCCTCCCCTTTACTTATTTCCTATTTTCACCCCTGGGCCTCGGCCCTCCCCTCTACATGGTCGAATCACATTCCTATCACCATTCTCCTGGCTAATCCAGTCACAAGGCTGTCCCCCCAGACCCTGGGCTGGGCCCTCTCTGATTGGGAAACTTTGGAGCCACTCCTGAAAACGGGTCGTGTTCCTCCTCCTCCTCACATTCCAACCAGAGCCTCCTTGGAGGCTTGGTTTGACCTACACCTAGGTACCCTCACCTCCCTACTCACCTTGCATAACCCAGTCCTGCGCCCCTCCTACCGGGCCAAGGCCTGGTGGTCTGTCCTCCTCTCCACTCTCAGTGAAGAGTTCCACTCAGCCTCACTTACGGCAATGCACTCCTGAGTACCCTACGACCTGGCACCCGCTGGCCTGGCTAAACTCCAATACTTCCGTGCCATTAAGGCAGCTAAAGCTGGGTACTGGTGCTGCTTCCTCTCCACTGTGACCTCATGGACTATCTGGACTTCCAAGAAAATCGCACTCAAGCGTTCCCCCCCAGGTTTCCCTCCCTGCCAGGACCCGATGTCCTACTCGAAATTAACCACGCTCTCCTGGACCATTTTTTTCCTCACAGGCCCGCACCTCCACCCCACTTGATCCTTCTCCCATTCCACAAATATGGAGTCCTCGTGCACTGAAGAAATCACCAAAGCCTTCTCTAAATGCTTCCCTTCCTCCACTCCAGGACCAGACACCATCCCCTATTCAACCTGGAAATGGTTTCCCCTGGTTGCCCCCCGCCCTCTAACTGATCTTCTTTCCTCTCTTCTCTTCGGCTATTATCCTACCTCCATGACCAAGACCAGAGGGGTTATATTGGACAAACCTGGTAAGGCCTCCTAGGACTCCCCTGCCTCCTTTCTCATCATCTTCCTCCTCCAGACTGAGTCCAAAATCTTGAAACGGGTTGCTGCCTCCAGGCTGGCAAAACTGGCCTAAGCAAGCGGTCTTCTCCATCCTAACAATGTGGCTCGATTCCATCCCTCTCCTCATTCAATCCCTGCGCGGCGATGGCAGATGCTCTCGTCACCCTCCAAAGGACCATGCTCAAGGCCTCCTCCCTCTTCCCCAACATTAAGGGTGGCTTTAACCATTTGGACGCCACAATACTTGCTCCTGACCTATGGTCCAAAGGGATCCCCCCATATCTTCATCAGCAGAAAATACCAGTTTCCATTTTGGTCTTCCTGTGTATCCTGGCTCTTCCTGAAAACCACTTTGCATCCTAAATGTCAGTTTCCATCCTGAAGATGAGGTTTCTTCCTTAGAAAAATAAACTTGTTCAGAGAGAAATACGCCTACACTTATCTTATAAATAGTAGTTTATTCTAGCTACATGCATAATTTGAGACCTTCACTATATCAGATGACTGATCAATCGATAATTGATGTTTTTGACGGCAAATTTGGACTCCCCCACTTTGAACCCCTCCATGTACCCAAAATAGTGGACTCTAGAAAGTGCCACTAAGTGCAATTCAGTTTAAATTAGCGACTAGCGAACTGGCCAAAAGTTAGTTTCAGGGATGCACAGGAAGATAGTTTGCATATATTCAGGATGCAAACAGGGGTCTCAGGATGCACAGGATGCAGCAAAATGTACACTTTTGTTTTTTGCTGATGTGGTCTCCTGGGTAAAGTCTCTTCTCTCTCAGCATGCTTGCTGTCTTATGTTTCAAGGCTCATCGAGGGTGTTTTATCCTGTTTCGGTAGACACCCCACAAGGTTCTCGTAGTTCTCATTTGTTGTGTTTTATTTATTTATTTCCTCTTCATATTCCCATCCCATGGGTGTATGCCTCTCCTATGTGGATTATATTCCTCTTACTGTTGATTCTGCCTCGTATCATTCCAATGTTCATTTCCTACAGAGCACTGTTGATCTCATCAGAAGTAGGGTAGAGGACAGGAAGGTTTCCTTCTCAGTCCCGAAAACGGAATTGATACACTAGTGCACAGCACTCCAAAGAGACCCTGGGGGCTCACTATGCCCTCCCCACATCGTGTTGGATGGACAACATTTCTTCCATAAAGGCTGTGTCCAATGGCTGGGCTATTGGCTCTCTTCATCCTTAATGATACCACCCCTCACTTTTCCAGAAGGTGGGCCCTTGGTCATGCGGCCTTTGCTTCAATCTGACGTCGGTCCTCCCATGGCTCAGGCCTTTCCCCACACATGACCCATCGCCTTACTGTTTCCCTCTTTTTTCCATTTCTTTTAAATGGGGCCGACCTCTTTGTCCCCTCCAAGACCATGCTCCAGAGAATGGACACCTTCTGGCACCAAGTTTAAACGTGGGTCACCAACTGCTTCCGGTCAACTCCCACTCATATACTTGCAACGGAAAGCTGCCTCCCTCTCATTTCTGTTGTTTCCACCCATCGACGCAGGCTAGTGGCACTATGGCTGATATGCTCTCCACCCCTAATCAACCTAGCAGCCGCCAGGCACTAACAGTCCTTCTCCTCTTTGATTAGGTACAGGGCCCCTGATACTCAGAGGTTGCTTTGTGTCAATCTACAGACTTATTATATACCTCTAAAATAGGGCACTCCCTGTCCTGTCCCACCTCTCAGAAACTATCTCCCAGTAGAGTTGTTCGCTCACTTGACCCTGCCTTTGTTCAACAGCAAAAATATACCCTGCATCTGATATGTCGGCGTTGCGTCCTGAAGCAAGCGACCTATTTCTTACGTCCCCTGTGTCCCATGCGTCCTGTGCTACGTCCCAACCACCCATTGCGTCCTCTGCATCCTGACTCGCCTAGCAACCATCCATTGCATCCAGATGGGATGTCGCCTTGCCCCAGCATCCTGACGACCTTTCTGCTAATCTTCCTCTTCCCCATGTCCTGACGGATTCCTGAGGTCGCATTTGCGTCACTGGCATAATCACGATCACGATCATGACAGCGCACTGATTCTCCATCACATTCTTTCATTTCTAGATAGTTCTATATACACAGCTAACTTGAAATACATGATCGGCAAGCCTAGGCAGAGTTTGCAAGATACTCGACCATACGCATTGTACGCTCCCGGATTCGCTACTAATTAATCACCCTAACCCTACTAGTAGGCATGATACATAAGCACCCCAGAGCTAGCTCTACGTAACGTTAATAAATCTCATTAAATGACCTCAAATCAATCCGGCTGTTTACAAGCCTGCGCCGGTCTGCCTCCGGGATCAGGTGTGGCAGTCCTAGGATCGTCCCTATGTCCAAGATCGTAAACTCCCACGCATCTTCTCTCTGCTGCATAGTAACAGGGCTGTGAGCGTCAGATGGGCATCCAGTGTTTACCGCGGTCAACATCTGAACGCTTGTGAGTCACCTAACACCTCCCTCATATATGTAGTCCCTGATTTTGAAGAGCGCCATGAGCTTTGCTGGGAGACGCCATCTCAGCGCACCATACATCTCTTCCCCTCCAGCCTGCACCCAAACCCAATCATCAACTCTCCTGATTCCTGAATAGCCGATGGCCCGTGCAGCGTGCATTGTGGATGTCGCAACCTTCGGTTGCTTGGAAAGCGGGAACTGGGACTTCAAGCTACGTTAGTAGTTCCACGGGAAGAGTACAAAGTATAGCTGGGTCCTGAGGAAGGCGGTGCTCAGTCGGTAATTTACTCCGGCTATATCAAATCATTTCACGATAGAAGCTCTCCGGTGATACCTCTATGACCTTACAAAAATCCATAACGTCGGTCACATTGTCACGTCCTCCCTTCAGGAACCTGGCATATGGGGCTGGTGCGGCATCCCTACAAGTTGTACCTAACCGTTCCAAGACGTCGGTAGGGAGATCAGCTCCACAACGTCGGAGGGAGTCCAATGTCAAAAGTCTCATCCCTATCCTATACCGACGAACGTAGTTGTGCAGGATCAGTCGTGCTGGATCGTTTTTATTAGATTGTCACCATCCGCCCTTAATTTGATCCTTATGAGCAAGCGCCCCAGACTCCGTGCAATACATCGGAATATTCCCAAACTGGCGTATGTGATCACGAAAGTGACTTAGAAGATGCATCTTGATAAACTTGAAATGGGATTTGGAATAGATCAAGTCCATGCGTCGGCCGTTCTCTTCTTCGCAATCGTCATCGCGGACTCGGTGCCGCTTGGAGTGAACCGCTGGCTGCTCCATCTGTACCCTTTGGCGTCACAGTTCCCTTTGCTCTTCGTCAATCCTAGTCTGTGTGCGTTTAGATACTCGAAACTCCAAGAAGATATCCTTCATCTTGTGACACTGGTAGAGATAATCTTCCATATAAGTTACCGTGTGAGATGTGTGGCTTTGGTATTATTCCATCATATTGAAGTCGACTAGGGCCCTGACGCACTCTAGGGCACGTTTGAATAGTATAACTAGGGCGCTGGTTGGCTGTCGCAGTGCCACAGGAAGAACTCCCAAAAGACAACGCCCTAGATTTCTCATCTCTTTTCCATGCCACTGTGTAATCTCATGGTAGGCTTTTTTAGGAATAAAAAACCCCAGGTCTAGTGGTAATGCCTTCCAGGCGTGGTCAAAAGCTTGTAGTTATGCTTGTGTCTCGAGAAAGCCTTAGATCCAGTCCATCATGTGCTTGAATAATCCGAGATAAATTGTATGGAGCAAATCCGGCACGTCAAGTTCAGGCGCCGAAACCCGGTAGAGCCCATGAAAAATACAGGGCCCCATA
Source organism: Tuber microsphaerosporum (assembly GCA_003521225.1). Lineage (NCBI taxonomy): Eukaryota > Fungi > Ascomycota > Pezizomycetes > Pezizales > Tuberaceae > Tuber > Tuber microsphaerosporum. The sequence continues at coordinate 8,439 of QOVD01009996.1, forward strand.
TTGATCCCGAAAGTGTCAAACGTTACGCCGGCGTCGTCTTACTCTGACGACATGTGGTCAGTTTCTCGTTCGCGACGTTCATATCTGGTATAATCTGGAGCAGGATACTTGTTCTTCTTAGTGTCGCTTCTTAACTCCCCTGAAGGTACCTCACATTTAGGGCAGGCATTTGGTTTTATCCCGTGTAGGGCAACGTTATCCATATGATCCGCAATCCACGGAGACAAGATTGGGAAGCACCTCCGGACCTGCCCATCGGCACAGTCAATATTGACGCCGTCGAGCGCCACATGTTGTAAGGGCTCAAACAAGAGTTTGAATACACCTTGTAGCGTATCGGCATTGATTTGCCTCTGCTGTTTGTCAGTTGAGGAGGACTTTGAGCGTTTAGGGGGGACGGGCAATAGTGCAAGAAGGCGAACAGCCATGGATCCTGGACTGTTGCGCCGGGTTGACGGAAGATTTCCGAGCGGCATATAGACGGGCCATGCTTTCTTGTCGCCGGAGAAGTTCCCTAAATGGGTCTGCTCTGACATCCCAATCACGGGAACTACAGTTGCACCAGGCGGAAGTGTCTTCAACAATCAGTTTGCAAACGCTTCCGTTAAACAGGCTGGTATGATGTACTTCAAGGTCCCACCACCAGTCTGCTGTATGCATCTCTGCATATATGCTTTTTCCGCTGTACTCCAACTTACGTAGTGGCGCGTAGACTAAGTCGCCTCGGTATGCAATCTGGCGAAGGAGATATCTGACACAGTATAGGGCGTTGCGATAGAAGAACGGTAATGTTCTCCAGCAATCTTCAGCCTGTCCTTCAAAGCATTGCAGATATGGACTATGCTGGTCCAAGATCCGGAGATGGTTCTCAAGCGTATGCATAGAGCTACAGTTGACTGACGTGGGGTTACCGAGGCCATTTGAGATGTATTCGTTGATTTGTGACTTACATACTTTATTCTGAATATGCCAAGATGCTAGTTTGAAACTGTGCGCACTGGTGAATAGCGCCCATAGGTCAGTGTATACATTGCGATGTTCATGCTCAAACCCATCAACGTCCCCAATTGCTTCCCCGGCGTGTTCAAAATTCTCCTGCCTGTCGGGTAACGAAGACATGAAGTCATCCTGTATCTTAGTATCAGAACCGTGAGCTATTTCATCAGCAAATGTATCGAGTTCACGTTCGGTGGGTTCCAGTTCAGATTAAGAGTCGGAATCCCGGGGCTCTTGGCTTTCATAACACGATAAGTCTGTTTCCGCGTCCTTATTGGTATTCGTGGATGATGTATCCCTTACGGTTGATGTTAGGTTAATGTCCAGATTTGCATGCGCAGTTCGGAGGTGCTTCTCGTATGGACCACCCCGGGCGTATTTTTTGTGGCAGAATGAACATTTGAAAGGCATGGTGGGACGCAGCACAATCTCGGATATCCAAGTATATAGATTCTACAGCACCGGTACTGTGTATGTTTAGTGTTGATCCTAACGCGTGTGCATTGCTCATAGGGTCCGATTTGGAACTAGTTGTCGGATGGGTTTAGCGTCCTATTTTCCGACATCGTGTGGCATCAGCTATGGGTTCTTTCAAGAACAGATACTGGGAAGATCTCCTCCCTGGGTCGGCTCCAATATCATGTTTCCTTTATTCATCTTGAATCAAATAGTGGCCGGGTCTTGTCCTTGGCCGTCAGTTTTGCTAATTCTTAGCCAATCTTGAAACAAATTCATGATTCTTTCAAATGCTCTGGAGCGTCTAGGAGTCGTCTATATAATGTCAATTTATCACGACAGAAGAGAGTTCATACCAAGATTCATCTTACGTGAAGAACATCCACCACCTCTAGCGTATTCACACCACAAGACTATTATCCCCATGACCACCATCTATATAAACCAAAAATCAATCAACATGGCGCACAATATCAATAACGTACAGTACGTCCACATGCCAAATGCAGGAAACCAGGAGGCTCCGCCGGTGCAGACCTATCAACTTCCACCTAATTCCCACGGGGTGGTTACCGCAAGCCTCACAGTTCGGCAGAAAATCGATGAGGATAAGGCTTCTATCGGCATCCGGTATGGCCATGAAGGCGATCAAATGTATGCGCAATGGCGGGACATTGTCAAAGATCAAATGGTAGCAAGAAACTATACGAATTTGAACTTGTTCCCAGACGTCCAATTCCAGCAAATCGTCGAAGGTATGAGAGGATTGCGCCCTGCCTGCGCTACACTCGCCACAGCATCGGCTGCGAATAAAGTTCTTAGTATGCAGCACGTGGACGACGCCATCGTTCAGAGTGTTAAGGACTCTGGGCGGAAGTTGAGGCAAACCCTTGCCAATCGCGCTGTGGCTCTGTTGAAGGGCTCGCAGCTGGGTCCACTGGGCCAGCCGGGAATCCTGCCTGCGCAGGTGATTATTCCGGGTGTGTTACGACCGACGAATGGCCCAGCTCAATGGGGTCACCCACTACCAGCACAAGTCGCCCCCCCACCCCCCCTACCT
>QOVD01010002.1:0-12333 GCA_003521225.1 Tuber microsphaerosporum
GGGGCGGTGGGCAGCCGTCATCCTGATCCCATTGTGTCTATACTCTTCCCGTGTAGCCTGATCAGGCATCCCAGCCATGATGTGCATGATATCGTCAACTAGCCTAAGGTCCTGAACCATAAGGGTAATGCGACCAACAAGTGTCGCACCCAAAGCGCCAGCTATAAGCAATTAATTAGTAAATTAGATAATTATGTTAGGATAGGAATTCAATTTACCCGTCATAGTCATGACCAAGAACTCCTCCACAGCAACCTGAAGGCATTTAACAGCAGACCTCTGCCAGCGGAATTGTTGCTCAAGTGTTAAACCTATGATAATCTCTTGGCAAAGACAATAGAAGGCGGCCTTAGGGATAAGGTATCCCCCATCCCATTGGTAATTCAAAATCTCCGCCACTGAGACCTTGCTGCTAGAATACCGCGCTGGACACTATATCCTATCAACAACTCTTCCTGCTCTCTTCCGACGAAGATGGCTAGTTGGGGCCCCCCTATTGCCACCACCTTTGCTGCCCAAGATACTCTGATGTGTGCGACACTTGGGAGGCATTGAGCAGCTGAGTCTGTTGTTTTGTTTGATGGACAAGCGTACGAACAGGAGGAAGGAGGTTTATTGGAAATATGAGAGGTGATGATTGCTTCTGAGAGTTTGACAACGAAAGATCGGAGGTGTGTGAGCTTGAAACTATACAAGTGTAGATTTGTGCTTATGCGGATTTGTGTGTATGTGGATTTGGGCGTATGAGGATTTGTGCGTATGGGTATAGACCTAGTACTTCCCTAGTAGCTGAGTCGTGATATTAGCGCTTGCTAAGAGGAAGATGTGTCTTGGGGAAGATAGAGGTAGAGAGATATTTTATACTGATTGGAATAAGGAGAGTGAGCCATTTCATGACCTGTACCTTTCGAGCCCCCTCGTCATATAGTTCAGGGACCCCCAGTCGATTGATTCATGATGTCTGGTCAATATGTATACACGAGGTAAGGTTCATGGAAAGTGGGTATATATGTACACTTGAATTGTACAATGATCAAAGTCAAGTAAGACTCTAACCCAAAGCCTACTGAAACACACCTGGTACAATTCCTTCCTTATACCAATTCCTTGAAAAATGCATATGAAAGGTTGTATATGCTCCAGGATATTATACATTCCCGGTTCGGGTATTAAGTGTACAATCACTACCACCAAAAGAACCTATATTATGCCAAACCTCCTGAGTGAGAACACCCAACAGACTGTTTGCTTCCATGATATGTTGTCTATAACCGAGGGGAAAATCAGCAGCGGACTTGAATAGGGAAGTCATTCATAATCACCAGTTGCTTGCTAGGCCTCATGGTTAGTCCTGTGTTGTGGGGGAGGGCTCCACGCGTTACTTCAGGTTTACCGTGACAATGTTTTTAAGAGGTTAACTTAGACCCACTTTTTTCTTTCAAGAGAGGCCAAACTGCCCCTTCTTTCTCACCACCGTCTCATCTTCTTCCTCTCCACGCTTCCTCAATTAACACAACATAGAAGCCACTCTACTCTTCAACCCAAATCACACTTCCTCCTTTTCACACATTAGCGAAGGAAACTGGGCCGTTAAATAATAAGCAAAGAGGAAGAAACACCTATTTCTCTTGTCCCGCTGCTTTTCCTATAAGCTCCTCTCATATACCTATCCCACCCTAGCTGCCTCCCCTCTGTTCTTGGCCAGACGGGATATATCCTAGGACAAAAGCTGCCGCGCATATAAGCGGTCACACACCAACCAATAGTAAGTTAGTTCTTATATTTGCCTTTGCCATTCATTGATTTGCCCCTACATTAGCTCCGAATCATATGCCCAAAATCATACGCCCTAAATCATATGCACAAAATCAAACACACAAACTAACGGGGCAGAATAGAATACCCACTACCCAAAATAATGCCTTCCGCTTATAAGTGGAGACCACTTCCAGTGGGCGCTTTAACCCACTCAGTTAATGCTGAAATGATCTGCCAGAATGAGCATAGGGCGAGCCTCACCCCATTGGAAACAGCCTTCGAACGTGCGCGGGCAAACCAAGGAAATCGCCCCAAACCACGCTCCGATTTCGTGGGAAAATTTGATGAGTACCCGGTGCTCACCGACGAGACCAAAGCAGAGGTATATCGGGAGATTGTTGCAGAAGAGAACGTGGTCCTAGAGCAGGAGTGTTAGGCAATCTTGGTGGATTGGCGGTGATACTATCCAAAGCAGTTAAGTGAGAATGGCTTCCCGCTCGTAAACCCGCCAATTCCTATCGAAGTTGATACCCCGCCTAAGTCCCTACTTCTATCCGTGAAGCCATTCTCAAAATTGGGCCTGCGGCTTGAATAAATATCCTCCTCGATCGTGTAACTAACTGATCCAGAAGTTCGTCGATGGGGTCTGCGCAGCTTCCTCCTCCTCCTTCCTCTTCCACTTCTCCCCCTAACCTTCTAACTCGTTGGGAGCCAAGCCATTTATTCACAATGCGTGGGGCTGCAGGATCTTTGGTTGGTGCTAGTCTTGGACCAGCTTTGGGGTTGGCGAGGGCTACTACCATTGCGAGCAGTAGCACGACGGCGCCATTCTCAGGGGGCACCAGGTGTAAGATAGAAATGGGGAGGTGAAACTCTAGCGCTAATAATTTATAACCAAGTAACTAATTATTAAACTCAGTCTAGTTGGCTTACGATGCTGGTGTCAATATTCAGAGTTTTTTAGCCCAAACAGATCTCACAATTGCAAACAGCGGAGAAAACTGTACTTCTGAATACCAGTTGACCTCGGATAATATGGATGGGGATTTGGATATGACGGTTGGAGAAGATGAGCTCGATGAAAAGGGTAGAGCATTGATTGACTGGGTTAAGCCAGTTGAGTGGCTTTTGCCCAGCGCAGAGGTCTATGAAGAGTGGGAGGAGGATGAAGAGAATGAAGATGTCCATTTTATCGACCTGTACTGGTCTGATAAGGAGAATAGCAATGGCTGTGAGGATTTGGATGAAGTCTACTGGGAAGCGATGACTGACGAGGATGAGAATGAGAAGGACGGCGACAACGAAAACAACAAGTACCTGGAGGAGTCAGTGGAGGAGCAGGGCAAGTCTCCTCACACAGTTAGCAGCTCCCAGGGTGGGGATGTCGATATGATAGAGGCAGGGGAAACCTTTGCCTCAGGTTTGGAAAGGACGAGGCAGGACCCCGATGGTCCTGACTCTCCATCTTCCTCCCATTGGCCTTAGGGCGAGGCGGCAGAAAACTGTTTCTATGCTAGGACTCGAGAGATTGGAGAGATGCTGCTTGGGCAGGCTACTATGACCCCCAAGGATTTCTTCACAAGCCCAGAAGATTAACATGACAGCATTCAACACATCATTACCATGAGAAGGCACTTATTTGCTGGCAACACTGCTCTTATCATTTATCTCGAGGCGGCCATTAGGGAAGACGCCGAGGAACAAGGAATTGACTGTGAAGAGATAGATAGAATTGATTGCGAGATGGATAGACAAGCTCTCCTCAACATGTCTCTCCAGCAATTCCCTTACCTTGTGAACAAGGAGCCCGAGAATTAAGAGTTTCTACTTCCCCCTATTTCTGCTCCTCTTATCTTCTGGTTTCCTTCCCTATTCCTGCGCCTAAGTTTATATATCTTGCTCATCTTATCTTTGTCCCCTTCTCACCTTGCCCCACCTCACCATTTATCCTGATCATGATTTCCTTGCTTTTGATGCAGAGTGGCCTATATCTTTTTCTCTCATGTCTGACAAGTACCTGGCTACTTTCCCTTATTTGGATTTTTGCTCGGCATTCTACATGTTCTTCTTCTTTTTATACCATGAATTTCCAGAGTTGACACTACTTTACGATTTAATTTGTTTTGTTATGGTCCCCACCTGTTAAACGGATTCCGGATTTTTTTTTATTCTAATATTTTGTGAGCTGGATTGCGCCCTGCGGATTAATGGGATAATAGTCTAGAAGCTAGAAACAATCTCTCACACTAATCAGCAATGGGCTAGATTAACATTGCTCATGATGTATATCAGAGTAGTTGCTTTGGCCTAAATCCATACTTGCAAATCCATACCCTCAAAGCCACTCGCCGAAAGCATAGGCCCAAAGCATAATCCCAAAGCCATCCACCCAAAGCATACGACCAAAGCCATACGCCTAAAGCATAGACCCAAAGCATACGCCCATAGCATACCCTCAGAGGTATACACCCAAAGCGGCATACCCAAGACACATACTTACCATGCTTGCCCTAATCTCGATAATCCATCATACTTCTATATGTGTCTTCAAACTTTTTTAAATTTGTTTATACCAAAACCTGTTCGGTTGCCGTAAATCAGCCGCTTCACACCGAGATTATTTGTATTTTGTCCCTCCATATGACAACGTATGACTTCACGCCCAAGGTCATATCCTGAAAAACATACCCCCAAGACCCTATGTCTAAAAACATGTACTAATTATGTTTAATTGGAATTTAAACCCTAAAGTGTGAGAAAACAACCAAGTATATTCCTTTGGAGAAGCTAATCTCGACAGTTTGCAGGGTATACTTCTATCTCAGAATCAGAATCAGGATCCACTATCTAACAATGCACTAGACCCATAACCAAACTACAACTCGTACTACCACTACACATCATTTTCCTTGAATGCAGAGTTACACGAATATATATTCCTGCCCCTAGAGCAGCCAGGATCCCTTCGTATTCTGCATCATCACAGTCCAAGAAACTAGATACACTCTCCTTTCGCTCCAGCTCCAAGTTCTCTGACTTGTTCTCATGTATCTTGACTCCCAATCAATACATCTGACCCAAGAGTGGAGTATCAATTCGGCCATCGCAAAATCCATGATATCTGCTCAATAGTTGTATAAGCAAAGTGTAAATATTGCTGAGTATTTGACTTACAGAAGAAGCGTATTACTTTATGTCCCCAGGACAGAGATTAGAGATAAGGATGTGAAAAGAAGCTTGGTTCCAAGTCACTGTAGTTTTCTAGAGAGCTTTGGGGAAAGCCCTAGGCTTCAAAGAAGCTATGGTCGGCTGGAGCATTCGCTGTTGCACAAAGCCTGCAGAGTGAAACGATATCTAGCTCACTGTTAGCCGGTATAGTTTGTTCAATGAAAATAGTGTTCCTCATTGTGTCTATCCTGTGAATCAATAACGGATATGTAGAGAGGTTGAGAGATAGTGCTATGGTATTAGGACAAAGAGAGTCGGTGGTAGGGAAATACTATAAAACGATTTCATCAAGGGCAGCCACTTATATATTAAGCGAATCTATACAATGTTTGATAGAACTCAATCAAATAGCATATCCTTTGTGAAAAGGCCAAAAAGTTGGGATACAGAAGCTATCGTTATGAATCTGAGTCCAGAATTAAGCGCCAGGTTATTTTTCCCTTTATCACACAACGGCCTGAATCACACTGCTGAAAGAGTTCCAAGCTTGAGACCCAACCCTTAATCTCGTACCCTAACTCCAATGCCTGTATGATAGCCCAGGATTCCTGAGTCCCAAGTTCCAACATTCCAGCAATCCGCCCGCCTCTAACTAATTTGACTGCCTTGCCACCATTTGCTCTCTCAAATCAACACAGCTTAAGCTCGTACCGCTGTCCTCTCCCTGGTGACCAGCTATTAGTCCAATGCTTTTATATCTCTCACAATCAGTATGCACAGTGCTAGTAGGGGGCATGTATCTGAGCCTTGACTCAGACAGAATGCAGAAAAGGCTCACAGAAGAAGAAGCCGGCCTTCATTCTGCTAAAGGAAACTTCAGCAAAAAATGACCGTCCGTCAGATGCGCCACTGTTGCGTCAGGATACAAGGTATGGTGAGTTTGGGCCCCTGACGCTAGGTGCGCCCTGAGCTACAGTGCGATACTCACTTGCGTCAAGTGTGTCAGGAGATATGGTTGCCATCCTTACCTATCTCTGAACACTAGTAGCTACCCAACCATACCTCCTCTGCCTCTGGACACTGGTCACAACACCATCGCACCTCCTTATTTACTACTCCTAGTCACTTACTCAATATCCAGAGTAGCCTATCTCTTTGCTATCATCTCTCAATCCTGCAAAGGGGGTAGCCTGGGCAATAATAATTGAGTTGTGTGGGCGCTAGGTGAGAGTGCCGCTACTCCACTCTTAATTTTAATTTTGCACAGCTAAAGATACTCTTCAGTTCTATTTTCAGAACTTGATCTTTCAGAGAGCGAAAATGCCAGCTTACTCCAGTCTGAAAGTGAGTGATATCTATGGCACAGGCAGTCTCTACTTTGTTGTGGTTTCTCAGCACTTAGACTTGAACATGACGCAATGTGACTCCACACTTTGCTCTCCTCACACCCGCCCCCTCCTGGCCTTCACAGAAGACTCCTCCCCAACCATAATACCTATCCTGAATCTGACACCGGCATCGAGCGGGGCCCGATGCCAGGTACACCCTCATATAGGATTCATCCTTAGCTGACTATTATTCATGAAGTTACAGGGCTGGCGATTTCAGATTTCATAGGCTGATTACTCCATAACCGCTGGACGGATGTTGATTCTGTTTACTGGAGGTTGTTGGGCTTTAGGTAAGCTACACGCCGGTATAGAGTACGTCATAGTAGCATCAAAACTCGGGAAATTATTGTCTTCTGTGGAGACAGGTATAAGGAACCAGGCGAAATTTCACTCGATGGCATTTTACTCCATAACCGATGGACGGATATTGATTCTGCTTACTGGACATTGTTGGGCTCAACGCCAGCTACACGCCAGTATAAGATACGTCCCTGTGGTATCAGAACTCCAGAAATCGCTGACTTCTGTGGATGGTGTGTTAAGAGTCAAGCTGGCGGAATTTTACTCAATGGGAGATTCCTCCACAACTGCAGGACAGATTTCAATTGTGTGTTGTGGAGATTATTGGGCATGACGCCAGCTACACACCGGTATAAGGTACGTCTGTGTCACATTAAAATTCAGGAAGTGGCTCTCTGCTGTGCAAGTGTCTAGCTGGCAGAATTTTACTTTATAGCAGATTACTCTACAACCGCTCGACGGATCTTGACTCTGTGTTCTGGAGGTTGTTGGGCTCGACACCAGCTACACGCCAGTATGAGTTACGTCCCTGTGGCATCAAAACTCAGGATATCACTGACATCTGTGGAGGGTGTGTTAAGTGTCAAGCTGGTGGAAGTTTACTCGATGGCAGATTACTCCACAACCGCTAGACGGATTTCAATTCTGTTTCATGGAGATGCTTGGGCTTGACGCCAGCCACACGCTGGTATAAGGTACGTCTGTGTCGCACTAAAGCTCAGGAAGTGGCTCTCTGCTGTGGAAGTGTCAAGCTGGCAGAATTTTACTCGATAGCAGATTACTCCACAACTGGTAGACGGATTTGAATTCTGTTTTTATGGGGATTGTTGGGCTCGACGCCAGCTACACGCCAGTATAAGGTACATCCCTGTGGCATCAAAACTCAGGAAATCGCTGACATCTGTGCAGGGTATGTTAAGTGTCTAGCAGGCGGAATTTTACTCGATGGCAGATTACGCCATAACCGCGGCATGGATTTCAATTCTATTTACTCGAGATTGTTGGGCTTGATGCCAGCTACACGCCGGTATAAGGTACGTCCGTGTTGCACTAAAACTCCGGATGTGGCTCTCTGCGGTTGTAGTTTCCAGCTGGCGGAATTTTACTCGATAGCAGATTACTCCTCAACCGCTGGAGGGATTTCAATTCTGTTTCCAGGAGGTCGTTTGGCTCGACACCAGGTACACTTGTGTCCACAAAGTCTTCCTACCCCTCCATAGCAACTAAATTTTCCCCACTGCACTATGATTGCCTTATTATTAACAAATCAAATAGTAAGTCGATAAAATAATAAAAATTGCTTTAAGATAGTTTACTAGCCTGAGTAAAATTTGATTTGGCTATATATAGAAATTTAGATAATTAGGATGAATTTGACTAGAAATTAGGAATTATAAATCTTGAGGTAGAAATTTCAGTAAAAACTGCCAATTATATAACAAATTGGCAAAATTATAAATAAAAGAATTGAAATCCAGAAATTTAAGTATTGAGGCTTGAAATGTTAAATATTATTTTAAATTAAACAACTAGAAAGGGAAAATGAAAATGTAGTCTAAATTTAATAGATCAGCTTATTTGAATTGAAATTCAGTAAGAGAACAACTAAATCAGAAGAAAACATTATAGAAAGTTTTGAAGTTACTCTGGAAGAAAGACATACCTTCTAGGTATCATTCTGGATTAGATGAAGGTTCTTCAGGATTATTAAATAATTCCAACCTTCAATTATAGCTCTTTGAGTATGAATCAAGAATAACTCAAAAATGTCGTGATTAATAAAGCAATATAGTGTACATAAAGGTTAATTTAAAAAATAAATTATACTACAGGGTAGATTACTAGTAGGGTAGTAAATACTTTGATATGATTGATATTTAATAAATTAATTTTTGTAGGGTAGGATACTATTTCAAAGCCAGTATACTAATATTTATTTATTCGGACTATCCTAAATCCTAAACATACTACTTTTTATGAAATGACTTTTAGATGACTTTAAACAACTTTGAAAACTCTAATTGAGCATTGATTATAGATTAATAAATGTTATGTTTGAACTGTTTGAAAACTACCTATTGTGATTTGAACTTGAAATTCTTAGCTTAAGAAATCTCAACATAAAGGTTAGATTCTGAGAAGACTCTCATTAAGAGCTTATAAACTGCTTCTAAATAACTAAAATAAACTACAAATTGAATTGTAAATTATTTCTATAGTAGACTATAAAGATAAAAAATATTATATGAGTCCAAATTTTAGTACAAGTGTTTTGATAAGTGTTTGAACATAAGGGTCTATAGAGTCTGTTTGATCATAAGATTTTATAATATTCTATAAAATTAGTCTTTATAATTCATATTTTACAATGCTTTTTAATTGAATCTAGTTATTTAATTATTTGTGGGTATTAGGCTCATTATTGGTGGGATGGTTTGAAATAACCAGGGGTATGAGAACTTTACGGACAGGAGTGTACAAGCCGGTATAAGGCTCATCCCTACGCGGTAAATATTCATAATGTTACTGATCCTACAAGGCACCCTAAAGTGGCATAGCCTGGCAGTGCCAGAGCCTGGGAGTACCAGAGCCTGGGAGTGCCAAAGCCTGAGAGTGTGTAACGATCCTTCCCTTCGGGCGATACTTGCAGCAGGTAACAACTCCGAGATTCTTGTACACTACTTTGATAGCCGAATACACTTGCTCCTATCGTGTAGTCAAGAACTTGTTAAGAGACACTGCTCTTTATTCGCCAGGAATCGTGATAGTAAAGATAACTTGAATTGATAGTATAAGAAAGTACTTAGATGGTTGCGTGAGGAACTTACGACTCGTCGGTTTTTTTTTTTTTTTTTTATATCAGGTGCTTTGATTTTCAACTACGAGGCTCAAAGACTACATGCAGCGCTAGCTATGGTAAAGAAAGCCACAACCCCGCCGAGAACACTGGAAAAAGCAGTCGCCTCAAGTCCCTATGGTACGGGACCAACCGCACGATCTGGCCCTCAAGAAATACAAAAATACTCCTCAAAGACAAGCAGGGGACAATAGGAAAACCAGCAACCCGCACAGCTCCCACCGACGGCAAATGATCCGCCAGCCAAAACACAAGAAACGAAATTAATATTCCTGTAGCAAACATAAAGAAAACCAAGGGCGTTAATAGCTGAGGGGGTCCGCTAATGGCCAGAAATGCCCAACTGAGCAGAACATTACATCCGACCCAAGGACAGAAACTGAAAAGCGAGGCGGTGCAATACGACTACTGACCGATACCGAGGGGTGCCCCCGTGAGCTGCAAAGGGCGGGAGGTGGATGGAGGGCCGACCCTGTGAGAAGCCGACCGTAGAAAAGGAGTGATAGCTGAAACATAGCCACCTGACGAAGATCGGAGGAGGATGGATGGAGGGGTAGCCAACTCGCTAGAAACAGCCAACAAACAGGCCATAGCCGAACGATTTCGGAAGACGACTCAAAAGCGGAAACCGAGGTGTTACTGACCGATGCTTTCCCTATGAAGGGTTGAGCTCTCGAGACGAAAAAAGTACTCTCGCAAGGGTCCGGAGACCGTAACGCCGACCGTGAACGTAGAAAGGAGGGTTGCCGACTGTATGAAGTCGCTCAGCGAGGCGAAGCAACAACAGGGAGAGGACGAAGAATGAGGCAGAGGACCACACAAACGGCCCCTAGAAACATGCTTGCTCAAGGCAAGATCATGATAACGGCCGAAAGGGGTGGGTAAGGTGCCGTCCAAGGCCTAGGAGGCCAATAGAGTATCGGGCATTTGTGGATGGAGTTGACGATGATTTCTCATGGTGTTGAGATTTCAATCTCCTGAGGTGGAGAGGAGATCGTTCGTGAACTAACTACTCATCGGTTTTTTCTTTTTTTTCTTTTTTCTTTTTTTTTTTTATATCAACTTGCATTTGTTTACAACTACAGGGCACAAAACAGGCATGCATCTTCAGATGTGGCCAAGAAAAAAACCCAAACCAACCTGGCACCAGTGGAAAAAGCCATCATCCCAAGACCCTCTGGTGTGGGCCCAACCGCAGGATCTCGCAGACAAGAGAGGAAAACAACATCGGCTGGCCGAAGCGGACGACAAATTAAATCCCCAAAACCCTACAAGCAGGAAAAGACAGGAAAACCACTTGCCATAAACTCCTATCCCATGACAAAACATAAAACACTCCCTGCGTAGCGAAACAAAGAATGAAACATCTAACCAATACAAGTGATAGGAAAGACAAACAAGAGCAACCCATGAGAAAGAAAACCCAACCGAGACGTAGAGTAAACACTACACTAGCAATCACAGGAAGGGGCCGGCCATCACCCTATTCGAACCAGGGGCAATCATAACACGAAAGAGACCGGGAAGTAATTAAATCGTAACAAGGCTGAAAGTCGGTGAAGGAGGCAGTTCAATACCATGAACCGTCTTAACCGAGGAATGCGAGCGCGGGCAGTCGCGCGGGCGAGTCGAGCCACCAGGCAGAGAGGATGCCAGCTGAAAGAAGGATCCAAGCCGACTGTGTAAGCGAAGGCGAGGGAGGGACAAGGAGGTGGCTGTAGCTGGGCCACGGGACGAAACAATGAGACAAGAAGAGGAGGTGGAGGGCAAACAACTCTCTAGAAACAACTGACAAACAGGATATGCGCGAATGATATCAGACCAAGAGGACGATAGCGAGTACCACGAAGTTACTGACCAAAGCTTTCCCCAACGAGGGACCAGCCATAGAACCAAGGACGTACTTTCACCAAGGTCCGAACACTGTAACGTGGACCGTAAACGTAGAAAGGAGTAAAGCCGATCGGGGCGACCGCTAAGCAAGGCTTGCGACCGTGAGACGATGTCACAAACCTGACTAAGCGAGGAATAGGGTTTCACATGACTCACGGTTATGAGTCATAGGTTTGTGATTTGTTTTACATGACGCGCACTTGCGACGTCATCGTTATAATGTTATTGATTGATCTTTTTTCATGACCACGATTGTGGTCATATGATTTATGATTTTGGCACATGACTCGCATAAGGGGTCATGGGTTTCACTCATGTGACGCGAGTTGCGCACATGATTTGTTATTTGGATTATGATTGGCTTAGGACTTGCTACGAGCCATGAGGTCGTGTGACTCAAGGGCACGAGTCACCAGGGTTAGGGTTGTGGGAGGAACTTATATAAGGAGGCCGAGATCGACAAGTAGTTAGTTCCTCACGCAACCATCTAAGTACTTTCTTATACTATCAAATTGAATTATCTTTACTATCACGATTCCTGGCGAAGAAAAGAGAAGTGTCTCTTGGTACGTTCTCGACTACACGATAGGAGCAAGAGTGTTCCGCTATCAAAGTAGTACTCGAGAAGTTTGGAAGTGTTACCTGCTGCAAGTATCGCCCGGAGGGAAGGATCGTTACAGACGAGGGGTTGGGTGAGTAGGAGCCTTCAAACAAACACTAGGACAATGCTTTCTCAAGGCGAGGCCATAATAGAAGAAGAAGAGGGTAGTGTCATCACGCCATAGGCACCAAGGCCATCAGAGGGGGGAGAGGGGGGTGGATGGAGTTGACAAAGATTTCTCATGGTGTTGAGATTTGTATCGCCGGAGGTAGAGAGGAGATTGTTCGTTACTAACTACTTGTCAGTTTTGTTTCTATCTTTTTTTTTTTTTCTTTTTTTTTCTACTTTTTTTTTTTTTTTTTTTT